>JAVQKC010003344.1:0-15795 GCA_036025475.1 Philypnodon macrostomus
CTTTAAAATGTTTGTCATATGGAATGTTCAAAGTTCCAGAATGGAGGCGACTGGAGCAAAAGTGAGTTATCTTTACAAAAAAGTAGTGTTTGTGGTGAAGGATAGAATAATTCTGAACATACAATGAAAAAACTATTGTGGTCTAACATTTCTGAGTAAATCCTCAAAATCAAAAATTTTGCCTCCAGCCAAAAGTGCAACTGTTACTAATGTGTACATTAAATAAACATACAATGTGAGGTACATTCACTAATGTTTCCTAACCAGCCTCTGACATCACCTACATGTAGCAGAGCGGTTGTCATTTGCCAAAACGTCGGTGGCTGATGCTAATTTCTCCATTGAAAATGTACTATTGTCCTGCCTTCAGTTTTCTCCATTCCAGAATTTAGAACTTTCTGTTTACAAACTTTGAAAAGATCTATAATATTAATTACAAATGTATGAATGCGTTATTGCTGCGATTCATAGTGGTATTGACAGTGGTAGTTTTTCAGGACTGGACAAGATGGAGGCAGATCCTGGCATGATCTATTTATTTATTTACTTGCTGCCGTATTTAGATGCTGCTTCGTCAGCTGGTTAGGTAGATTTCCCCACGTCCCCACTCTTGCAATACACACAGGCTCAACACAATAAGGACACACAACAACACTCCAACTGCACACACTCTGAATAACATTAAAAACATAATACACCCACAACACAAACTTACACTACACAAAACATATAGACAAGGCACACAATCATGCTACAGACCCACAACATACAAACAGGAACACACACAAGTGCACACAAACATACTTGCAAACAGACACAACATAAAAAGACACACTGAATCACAACACACATAAACCCACAACACATACAGACTTATATCACACACACACACACACACACACACACACACACACACACACACACATTGAACCATAGTAAACCACACAAAGCTACACTACACAAAAACAAGCTACAGGAACACACAAGCACACACAAACATACATACACAAAAACCTACAACATGCACAGACTTAACACCTACCCATTACACACACACACTATACCACAGTAAACATACACCAACAACACAAAGCCACAACACACAAACAGACACACAGTGTAGACAGACATAGACCAACAATACACACTCACACTCACAATGACCCAATACACACAAACAGGGCACACAACCACCCAGCCATACATACATACACATGCTCCTGCAAAAAACACAGACTCACAACACGCAAAACAGATGCATATTTAACACACAAACCTCACACTTAATGCACACAACAAGCAAAGATCGACAAAACAACACACAGAGATATACAATAGACACAAACTGACCCACAACTCACCAACACACACACAGACACACACACAGACACACACACACAGACACACACACACACACACACACACACATACAAACACAATCTGTGCTTTGTCCTCTCTCCTGCTCTAACTCCACACTCAGCAGACCTCAGGCTGATGGCGGAGACAGGCATTTTCAGTAATCCACGGCTGAAGAAGGACGAGGGGGAAAAAGAGCTCACTGCTGTGGATGATGGGGAGCTCTCATGTCAAACAAACTAAAACCTGAGAGATACAGTATCCATCTGGGTCCATCTGCTCACTCCTCTACACAGATAAACTGAGATAGGCTCTGTTATAGGCAATTTATGGATTCAACGGGTTTTCCTTGTCTGTTGTTAGACATGAACATGAAGTGAAGAGGAAACAGAATGAGAGGGGGACAGCTCCATGTTTTTATCTGAGCTCTGATTAAACCTGTCTGTCCTAAAAAGTCAGCTGCAGGAAAGCTTCACTGAGTTTTGCTGAGCACTGCCTCCTGGTGTACACTGTGAAGTATGATGGATCCTTATAACTTGTGTTGTTACCTTGCACTGTTGTTTGGATATGTTATGAGCTGTTGCTATGATTGGCTAAAACAATGGTCTCACCACCAAGGCTTCCTCCCTTTTACAGGAGTGTTCAATGAGACTTATCCCAGATTTAAAACGTGTAGAACTTTGAGTGAAGTGCTGCACATATTAGTCTGGTTTTCTCCAGGTTACATCCTCCAGACACACAAAAAAAACAGTGGGCAGTGGACAGAGACATGCTGCTGCCTCTGAGCTCACTGATGACCATATATGATATATTATATATAGCACATTTTAAACCTGTCTGGAAGCATTAGCACTTGAAAGAAAAATAAAATATTAAATGTTAAACTTCCATAAGAATCGCATGTCTTTCAGAAGTACAGTTAGTAAAGTTAGCAGTTTTTATTTTTATTGAATTTTTTTTTTTTACATATAATTTTGTTTTGTGCAGAGGGTACTATATTGCCTAATGTCCATTCCTAATGAACAGGAGGAAGAGGCCAGCTCTGGGTGGTGTTGATGGAGGGTTGGTTGTAGGCAGGTTGGTGCAGGAGGGATTGTAGTCCACAGCACAATGGCACAGGAAGCACACAGAGGCCTGTGCCAGTGCTGCCCATCTGGTAATAAAAATACCAGGAAGTGTCCCACTAAGATGAGTCAGTCCCACACAGACACATAGCCAGTTGAATTGATGACATGTGTTTGTTTTACAGAGTGCAGCGGCTGCCCCCAGTCCGGTCCTCGGGAACCTCCCTCCAGGAGAGGGCATGCCAGTGGGACCGGTACCACCAGGATTCTTTCAGGTAAAACACACATACTGGCAAATTGTTATCACATGCTACCTCAATATTGTACAGCCCTAATTGAAACGGGCATGTCTTCAAATTGCAACTGCTTAGATTTTATTCATCCACAAGGTCAAAAAAACACCAGCAAATAAATAGATAATACATTTACAATAGCTTAATGCAAAAATATATTAATACAATGAAATATAATTAGCAGATCGATATAAGATATGAAACCTTCTCCTTATGTGCACTATTGTTTACTTCACAGCATAAAGTGGGCAAATAAGTCTCCAATCAACACACACACACACACACACACACATAGAGAGAGAAAAATGCTCTCTATAATCAACTCTCCCCTAAACAGCCTCTGACCGTTGTACATTGATTAAGCGTCATTATCAGTCAAAGTCAGACTCTGCGTTTTGACACACAGATCAATGGCCTTCATAGGCATTTCTCAGCTGTGCTTTGAGAAAACTCAAAGTTGAGACTGACCGAACAGCCCTTTTTACTTCTCCCTCTCAAGATCAATTGTTCTTTTAAAGACTTGTCAAAAACCGTTTAGCTGAAGAAATAGGACCAGATTAACAGAGGTTTGGGGATTTTCACTTCAAATCGATGCCAAATGTGCTGGACTGTAGATATCTCGACATCATAGTTTCAACACCAAAACTGATAAATAATTTCAATGGTCAATCTGCCAATCTGGAAATATACTGTAGTTGCATCATGATAGTTTGAATTTCTATTTGTTATGGTTTGATGCTAAACATTTGAATATGATACAGCAGTCTCTTTATTGGTCATTGATGTAAACTATTTTCATAGTTAGCAGATTATTTTGATAATTTTACAATATATACGTAAAAATGCAGATCATATCACCCAGCCACCCCTAAAATACTATGCTCTTCTACCTTTAATTATCCTAAAAATGACCCCAAATACATATTAATAAAGGACAGACATAAAGCTACAGTATGAGGCAGTGGTGAGAGAAGTGGACTATTGCCCTCTGGTGGTGGTTAAGATCAGTGGCTTGGGTTTCTGACCACATGACACAAACAGACACCCAAACTTACTGTAAATACACTTCACACAATGAGGAACAACATCAAAACAATGAGGTTATGAACAACTTCATTTTACTGCTTGTCTACAACCAACTTGATTTTCTGCTTCTATCTGATCTCAATTCTAAATGAAAAAAGGAATTCCTCAGTGTTTTTCTTCTATGTTCTAGCCCTTTATGTCGCCTCGATATCCAGGAGGACCAAGGGGACCACCCCTTAGACTACCCAGTCAGGTAAGAACCTACCGTTTGCTAAACTGGCTAAACTTTATAGACCAAAACGTCAATCAAAATATATATGCATTTCTCTTGATGCCATTTGGAGTCAAAAGTTAAGTCAAAAGAATCTATTATGTTTTTTTTTTGTGTATTTAGTAATAATTTAGCACACAGGTGGCTTATTATCTTACTTTTTTATTTATTAAGAAACTCAGGTATTAGTTACAAACTTTTAGGTCCAACCACTCTGATCTCTGATTAGTCTCTGGTGTCTCCGCCCCCGGCTCCCTAACTTACAGAGCAGGACAAAAACAGAGTGAGCTGATTCAAGTGATTAAAAATATTACAAAAAAATGTTGCTCAGAAAACCACTTCAGTTGTGTTTTTTTATTGTTGTGGAAGCAACATTATAATCATGGAAAGCTCAAAAAGTTAATTTGGCATAATAGGACCCAAGTTTTGTAAGTATGATGGAGCATACTTTGATATCATTTGTAGGGACTTGGAGTCGTCCCCGGCAGCCAGCCAATGTTAAGTGGAATGGACCCTACAAGACAGCAAGGTGCATGGACTACTCTGTATATTGACTATTTGCTGCTATTAACTGTCTCTAATCTGGCATAACAGCAAAATACAATATGTATTATTTCAGGACATCCGAACATGGGCGGACCAATGCAGCGGATGACTGCCCCTAGAGGCATGGTACCACTAGGGCCACAGGTAAACAAACACACATGTGCATAGTACTGAATCTAATACCTTAATGATAATCAGGGCTATAACAAATGAGATTCTCCTGTTCTTAGAACTATGGAAGTGGGATGAGGCCGCCACTCAATGCTCTGGTCGGTCCTGGGATGCCTGGTATGAATATGTGAGTACAAGCCTCTGGTATGTGTCCCAAGTTGACGAAAGAGTTAGTCCAAGCCCCTTATTTCTACAAAATTCTTATTCGTTCATGAGGTTTTTATTCATTTAAGTTCATAAAATCTATATATCTTAATTATAAAAGAAAATCTGTGGTTGCTATGTTGCAAGACGATCAGATTCTTCCCAACAAAACTCAAAAGAAATTTTATCATGGGAACAATGTGTTTGGAAGTTTCTTGTTTTGTTCTTATTCTGGGAAAAATAAGTGTGAAAATAAATGTAAATGAAGTGAACATGAAGTCCTAAAATCTGCTTGTGTGTGTGTGTGTGTGTGTGTGTGTGTTTCAAGGGGACCGGGGGGAGGAAGGCCTTGGCCAAATCCTTCAAACTCAAATTCAGTAAGCACCAGGACAAAATAACAAACTGTGATATTCAATTTGCATTTTTTCAGATATTGTTTTATTTAGTTTTTTTTTCTATGTACGTTTTTTTCTAGACACCTTATTCGTCATCGTCTCCAGGAAGTTATGTGGTATGTTATTGTTGATTACAGCTTTGAGGTGATTTATGTATTTGAAAGTCCGATAGTCAATTTTTCTCATATTTTACAGTCAGATTTGAGTAATTTCTTAGTGCGTAAGTATCCTAAAAAAAGTTTAAAAAAAGATCTCACCCTGACCAGACACACAAAGGTTACCACTTTGACCAATAGTATTACATTTTTACTTTAGTCCCTCCCCTGGCCTTTATTGACTACATACAACCTATTTTATATCATAGAACAGGGTCAGGTAGTCAATTTTAAGCCTATTTTTTGTTTTTTATTTAACTAGTCATTTTTTCTCATATTTTGCAGCTCTAGTATGTATTGCATGTTTGAAACTACACTATTTGATTTCCATGTAGTGTCAGCCCTAAGTTAAGTGTCATTCCAGGGTCCACCAGGAGGGGGCGGCCCACCGGGAACACCGATAATGCCCAGTCCGGCAGGTGTGTGTCTTGGTCCTCAATAGTGTAACAAATACTTTACACGTTGAATATATCAATGTGTTTGTGCTTTTTGTTGGATTAGATTCAACAAACTCTGGTGACAACATGTACACAATCATCAACACAGCGCCTCCTGGTGGAAGTCGACCAAATGTAAAGCTAATACAAGTGAACTGATGTTAAATCTATATGGTGATTCTCTTGTATTGTGGCATTAAACAACATCTTTAATTTTATTTAGTTCCCTATGGGTGCAGGAGGCGATGGTCCTTTGAGTGGCATGGCTGGGATGGAGCCTCATCACATCAATGGTTCAATAGGTATTTACACTTAAATGTTGGTCCTTTTGGCTTTTTGGTGATATGGAGAAACACATGTTAATTCTAATTTCATTGGCTGTTTAGGATCTGGAGATATGGATAGTCTGCCCAAGGTAAAATAATTAGAACCATGTCATGCAAATGCAGCTTATATTTTCTTGACTCATAGTTCAACAAGCTTGTTTGTTTGGTAGAACTCTCCTGGTAACTTGAGTATGAGTAACCAGCCGGGGACGCCCAGAGAGGACGGAGAGATGGGCGGAAACTTCCTCAACCCTTTTCAAAATGAAAGTGTGAGTAAATTCAAAAATCATATGTTGGAGCAAATTAGGTTAAACAAACATTTCAAAATGTGGTTACTGCTCCTGTCAAGATTCTGGGGCTGGCCAAGATCTATTTGGATGGTGTCTGCTTGTTCCCTCCGTGTTACTGTGGGCTCTCTCTGGTTTTATCTTACCATCCAAAGATATGCATGTATTACTCTAAATTGCCCCAAGCGAATGAATGTAAAAATGAACGTTTATACTGGATTAGATTTATATTGCACTTTACAATAACTCCAGGCATTATCATTATTCATTCACGCCAATATCACACACTGGTGGTGGTAAGCTACCGTTGTAGCCACAGATGCCCTGGGGCACACTGATGGAGACGTGACTGCCGTTCTGTGCCTACAGGCTCTCTGACCACTGGCAAACACACACATACACAGGCAATGTGGGTTAAGTGTCTTGCCCAAGAACACAATGGCAGTATCACAGTTTTGAGATGTTGGATTTGAACCGCCAAACCAGGCAGAATGTTTGTCTCTGTGTCAGCCCTGTACCCCGTTTAAGGCCCATAGTTGTAAATGTTCTAATAGGTTCTAAATTCTTGTTTTTTGGTGTCCAGTACTCTCCAAACATGACGATGAGTGTGTGAGGATCATGCTCCTTGAAACTGCAGTGGATCAGAGCTAAATAGAGACACCAGATTTGCTCGAAACCTGGGACTTTTTGCCAAATTGTCACCCGTCTCACCTGGATACATCCGGCGGCCATCTTTCTCTGGACTCCTGACACTGTCCATGGTCCTGTCCCATCATCTGTGTGTGTCAGATCTTCTATAGAGACTGTACAAAGGAACCAAAAGAAAACAATTAACATGGATTATTTGTATATTTCTATTCAGTTTGTATGTAACTGTTCAAAACGTTCAATCTGGCATTTTTATACCTTTACAAACGCTTTTTCTTCACTTTACTTAAAAAAACATAAACTTCAAAATTAAAACAAGAGGTTCTCCAATTGTGAAATCTCCTCATATACATTACATTGTGTAGTTTCACTAGTCTTATTTTGCTTTTCATCAATTGCTCCAACCCAGATCCTGATAATGTACATTCACTGGCCACTTAAAGGTATAACAGAGGTTGTTTACTAATGTCTATCAATGTCACGCTCAACAGTAAAGCAGCCATGAACAGAATAAACACTACTTCTGAGTCACTAATATTCAAATTAGTGTAACTATTACCACCCTAAGAGCACCAATGTGATTAGCATTAGCATCTCTAAATGTAACAAAAATCCATAAACAATGACTTTAGTATAATTATTTTCTTCCTTCCTTTGTCTCCTCTTCATAGACTTTGAGAACAGTATTTCTTTTGCAGATATTTACATCAGTTTTCTTTCTCAGTCATTGTACAACTAGTTAGCACCAGAGCTAATGTTCACAACAGAGCACTTCCTTATTACAGGATACTTCCTGATTTACGCAGCGGGCTAAACCAATAACAATTGAAGCTACCTCAATCAACCAATCATAGACTTACCCACAAGGTCCATTATTGGTTGATTGTTTTTATGTCCCACAGAATACCAGATGTATGAACATTATATATAATATTTTCTGTGCCTAATTAATAGTTCTCTCATGGACAGTAAAGGCTATTTTGAGTAATATTTAAACAATGTCTGTTATACCTTTAATGCTTCCTAAATATACCATAATAATACAACAATAAAATAAAGACAAGCCCGCTAAAACTCAAACTGAGCATTCAAAAGTGTTATGAACAAGAATATGGGTGGTAATTGGTACTAGACTAGCTTGTATTTCAGAATCTACTTTTAACTGCAACCAGCTGTACGGTTTAGAAAGAAATATCCAATGAGTGGCAGTTTTGAGGGAGAAAATGCTTTGTTCTTATCTAGAGAGGAGATACTGGTTTGAGATACAGTAACTCAATAACCATGAGTTAGAAGCGCATGTCTGAATCTTAACTTGAAGCAGGCAGAAGACTACACTTACAACCACTTTATTGGGCACATGGTCTACCTAATAAATTGCCTACATAATCTGCATTTCAAAATTATAATAAATAATAAAAAGACACTTACTGAAAAGAACAAAGAATCTTGTGTGAAAGATGTGTTCTTGGCTAAGGTTATTTTTCTCATTGGATCAATAAGAAATACGATTGTTTAATTCTGTATTTCTTGTCACCCGAGGAAACTGTGAATTCATCATCTTTTGGGAAGTTTGGTGAAGAACATTTAATAACATTTGATCTTTTTTCCACTGCCCAGTATGTGATCAGTTATAATGTACAAAACGTTGATATTGACCCTTCCTGAAAAATGTACAGCTCTCCAATGTAGCTCTTTTTGTCTCGTATGTGTATTTGATATGATTATTATTATTATTTAAAAACATAAACTGGAGGAAAATCGATCAGATACGTCGTCAGAACAGAATTTCTTTGACCTTTATTAAGCCATAAAACGATGCATTTGTAAACAGTATCACATTTTTCGTTCCTTTTCTGTGATTGTTTGTGGGACTTCATTTGTGATGTGTTTACGTTCTCTTTTTTATTCTTGTATTATTATGTTTTTTTTTGTAAATACACAAAGAAAGTATTTCATGGGTTTTGAATATGCTGGTATAAAGCTTTTTTCCCTTATTATAAAAGTGTTTGTGGAGTTACTTTAAAGCTGCAGTACCTTTGTGTTTGAGCAAAGATAATCACAGTCAATGGTCCAGCATACCAGAAGTCATCTGAGAAAAAAAATAAATACTTGAGACCCTCTGTGGGCTGTATTATAAGGGCTTTTGTTTTTAGAGCGCAGGGACACTTGTTTTTAACCAATCACATGCTTCTACAGTACAGGAGCTCTCTGATTGGCTGAAACATTGTTTGTCGATCAAGAACTAGAATCTCTCAGGAATAATGAGAGGGAGCTGATGTTTTATTTCACAGCTTATTCACTGCTATTTTCATTTTTTTTTTTCAAAGAAGAAATAAGTCAACTTCAGACCACTGCTCGTTATTCTGATACTTCCTGGTTAGTGTGAGACCATGATAGAGGCAAGAGGAGCACATCATTCAAACCTACAAAAATAAATAAAAAGTTTGACTTTACTTTTTACTTTAACCAGGTGTCCAAATGGTTGTGAGAGGTCAGATGTAAAATATTTCAAGGATTGGCTATTATTTATTTAAAAATGATAACTTTTTTATATTTAAAATTAATATGTTTTGTAGAATTGGGAAACAATGAACAAACAGGAGGCAATGATTTTAGCTAAAGTTCCGTAGTTAACTAGTAGTTAACTAGTTAACTTGATCAATGACATGATTCAAATTCTTCTTTTGTTCATGAGGTAATGTACAAAATGATTGCAGTTAGAATCATTATCTTATTAATAGTGACAATATAAAGTTAATACAATCTAATCCAGCGGTTCTTAAATTGTGGTACAGGGACCGTCGGTGTTTCTTCCTGATTTCTAAATGTAACAACAGTTTCAGTATAAATATTGCACCTTCTTTTGGAGAAGTACATTGACGTGTTGCTGAGACATTCATCGTGTTTTTGAAGTTGTTCTGAGCTGCTTTGGCTCTCTGCTGCTCTGTGAGGGCACGAGACCTCAACTACACAGAGCAGGCTCAACCACTGGAAGATCATGTTTTATACCTTAGTGTTGAACTGAACCAGGACTAAACCAGGTCTAAATCAGGACTCAAACCAAGTCTAAACCATGACAAAGTCAGGTCTGACCCATGGCTCAAATCAAGCCCAAACAGATCTAAATAGGCTCAAAACTTGGTCTAAACCAGGTCTAATCCAGGACTAAATCAGGACTAAACTGTGTCTAAACCAGTACTAAATCACAGCCAAAACAGGACTAAACCAGGGTTCAAACTGGGTTTTAATCAGATCACAATTTAGGACTGAACCACAAAAAGATAAGGACTGAAACAGGACTAAACGTGTTTACCATTATTACTTAATAATCTACAGATTATTGTATGGCTAGTGTATGCCGCCACCTCAAGAAGATTTTCAACCTGATGCAAAAGGCCAAGAGCTCCTGGATGGAAATCACTCCAGAATGAGACTGTAAGAAAATGACACATAAAATATGTATGTTTTGCTAATATTTACTAATGACCGTATGTGAAGGGATGATCACTGCGTCGTGAGAGAGAGTGAATCCACACTTTGGGATGGACAAATCACATTGACATATTATTTAATAATTAATTAAATATGTTGAATTATGTCCAAAATAACACACACACCAATAACAGAATATTCATTTAAATGATTAGCAATTCTTAAGACAAAAGCTGTTTTAATACCTAAATTGTAAAAAAGAAATTGACATTATATTTCATTCTACATTTATTTTTTACATTTCTACCTGTGTTCATTTATTCGTTTATTTTTAAACAATCCATTTTTGTCCTCCATGAGAAAGCCTCAGAGCTCACATTAATAGAATCTGACTAACACACATGTATAATTGTCCAGTGGATGGTAAACCGTTTGAATCAGAGCACGTGGAACACTACCTGCAGACTCTGGATAATGACGCCCTCATGTGGTCAGATGAAACAAGTTTCCTTAAACAAAAAACACAAAAGAAAAACCCTCATGCTCCTCTGTAAGTTCACACAGACATACAAGGAGGAGAACTTAAATGTCTAAATGACTTTGATCTGCAAAGAATGGGACCCTGGCTGATTGTACATTGGAACGTTCAGGCGGCATGTCTCGGTTTCAGTGATGTCCACTTTTCTAAATCTACAGGTACATTTAATTTGTTATATAGATGTAAATATGTATTTAATATTTTTTATAAACATGTCTTGTCTTTTGTCTGTTTTAGGCCTGTCCTGTCATCATCAATCATCACATTCCTACTGATCATGTGTCATGTGTGAAACATCTGCATTACAGCTGGCTACTTTTACAGTCTTTTTTCCAACACAATTTAGTGCAGTGGCTTAATGGTGTCCTACAATTGGAGGTTGGCAGTTTCAATACCCAAGCACACTGTTGTTGCAAGATGTAGACATTGTATGAATGTGATTGTTTGATTCTACCAAGGAGCAGATGCCATGGTAAGGCTGCCACATTTCTGTCAGGCTGGCCCAGAGCAGCTGTGGCTACAGAGGTCGTTTACCACGACCTGTGACTGCGGTGTCAATTCTAATGGTCATGGAGATTTCAAGCTTTAGAAAACCAATATAAATCAAGTATCATTACCCTGTCTGTGCAGATACTTTTTAGTCCTATAGACCCTTTCAAAGTTTGTAAACAGAAAGTTCTAAATTCCGGAAAGACCATAATACATTTTCAATGGAGAAATTAGCATTAGCCACAAAATATTGCAAATGAAGATGGTTTTGACAAAGTCCAACCACTCTCTACATGTAGATGATGTCAGAGCCTGGTTAGGAAACATTAGTGAATGTACTTCACATTGTATGTTTATTTAATGTACATACAGACAGTGTATACAATTAGAATTTTGACTGGTTCAACTGATTCTTGATTTTGAGGTTTTACTGGACAAGTCCTTACAGAAATGTTGAAGACCACAATAGTTTTTTTCTTTGTATGCTCAGAATGATTCTATTCCTCACCACAAACACTACTTTTTTGTAAAGTTAATTCACTTTTGCTCCAGACATTCCATATGGCCAAAGTGTATATTTGTCATTCCAGTTAACTGTATCATGCTAAAACAACTTTAATGATGTAAAAAAATGTAAAATCTGTTTATTTTTTACGACTAGTTTAGCATTTTAAAGAATGAACTTGTTTTGTGTGTGAACTCGGTCCCTGCTCCCCCCCCACTCGGACAGGGACAGATGGCTGTTATGTAAGACGATGCAAGGGACCCAATGTGGACTGAATGTGAAAAGCCTAGTTTTTGACTCAGGGGAGGTGATTGTGTGAGAGTTTGTGTGTGTTTGTGTAGCTAAGCCCAGCCCACAGTTGCACAATGTTCTTCTCTGGGACCCCTCGAGCTGTGTTGAGACACTAATTCTGGTTTGGGACATCCCGTGGTTATGGTCATGGGTGCACACCTGCTCGTCGCTCTGCTGGCCCTCACCATAGGAGCCACAGCTGAACCTGAGGACTGCAAGAACCTGGTCAAGCCTCTGGTGCTGGACAGTCATAGCCCTGTGAGTATCAACGAGACAATTTAAATACCTTTCCTTTTTTATGTCAAAACTGTGATTGTGCAATGTTCAGGTTTTTTTACATTATTTGAAATGTGTTAAATATAATGTGTATGTGCGTGGATTGTGCAAAAATATTCTGTCAAAAACAAATGATAAAGTATACCTCATCATATCAATTTGAGAGCGAAACTTTGATTTGACCTTTTGTAAATGAATAAATACATAGATAAATACATACATACATACATACATACATACATAAATACATAAATAAATACATAAATAAATAAATGCTGCAGTTGTTTTAATCCATTAGTAAAACTGAAAAGAAGTAAATGTTTATACAGTATAAGATATCATCCCCTTAGAATGATAAGGTTCTATTTTATTTATTTATATTTTTCCATATAAACAGCTTAAAAAGAAATACAACTCAACAAAACACTTGGTATTATAAAGATTAGGTTCAAAGAATAGGAATATATAAATAATTACTTTTTGCCAAAAATGTCAGATAGAACCTTATCATTCAAAGGGGGCGGTTTGTTTTTCGGAATAATAAGGAATATGAATGTAATATCCTGGCAGTTAAAAGCCTTTGTTTGTTGTGTAACTTTTGTCACGTCCAGATTTATGGAAAGTGGGTGCTTCACGTTGCATCATGGGACAATGTGGAGCTCAAAGATGACTTGTTTATAGTCAAAAGCTCCTGGATTGAACTGTCGGCTTCTTCACACCATGAACATCTGACCATCTACTGGGCTGACCGCTTGTAAGTAGACCTAATCATAGACCTCCCAGAGATTGAATGGTGTATCAAATGTCAGTGGGCAATTTTTCCCTATATGGGCGGCAGTAAAGTATATCTTGAAATCCTGATCCTGAAAAACGGATTTTTCTTGCAGCAGAAAAGATGACAGTTGTCTTCAGGGTCTCACCAATGGCAGCATCACTGGAATGACAACTCACACCACATGTACGTATCCAAGGCACCCTTTAGGATTCGCACATCTGATCTTACTACACAATCCGATCACCATAAAACCACCACAATCACACATTCAGATATTTTTTTACATTGGTTCCACCCCATCCTTGTTTACATGATTTAATTCTCTTCTTTTCTTCAGTTAATATCAATGGCCACACATCATATCACGAGGGAAAGTACTATGAGACATGTGCTGACTGCCTTTTGTCTGAAGATACCACACTGCTTCCTGACGGCGACTCCAAAGGGCGCTACCTTTTCCTGTTTAGTAAGTTTGCCCGCAATCCTCACTAGAATTAAAGGTGCCCTATTATGTTAACTTTTCTAATGATTGTTGTTTCTTCGTCAAAAACATACCTGGAATTGTGTCTTGTTTCATTTGTGCATTATTCATTCATTTGAGTAATCCTGGATGCTGGCTTCCCCTTTCTACATAGATAGGTCCAGAAAGTTAGCTTGACCAACAGGGGGAAACTTTTGTCATTGTTGTTTCTTTCAAAGCACGAACGGGTGAACTTGAGCCATCTGAGTTGGAGACTTTTAAGAAGCAGGCGGAGTGTCTCAAGTTTCTCCCAGAGTATTACTTCGGGGCAGGCACAGGTGAGTCGTCATAGCAACGTCATAAAATCATGCTAAAATCTACAAACAACACATATGCCCGCAACACATTGTTTGTCATTTCAGAGCTGTGTCCAGATACAAGGGAAACAGTGACTCCAGCCGGAGAGAGCACCCAAAGCACAGCAAAGAAATGAAAAACACAATTGCAATGCTAGAATATGTGTAGTTGTGGCCATGATCAGATAACACAATAGATTTAGATTCAGGGAGACTTTTTGTTATATTTTGTTGTCTGCATTTGACCCATCCTTCAAATTCTGTTGGGTCAATCCATCTCCAGATTTTTAGCCAGGATCTTGGTCAGGACTGGAAAATGTGCAAATTGTGGAGAAAACCCATCTAGAAACAGGGAGAACATGCAAACTCCACACAGAAAGACCCCGTCCAGTCACTTTGTGAGCTACTTGCTGTGAGGCAAAAGTGCTAACCATTTTGCTACATGTCTCCTGCTCATTATCTCTTACCACAATAAGTCTGCTGCAGTTTGTAAAGGTTTATGTTTAACTTAGCTATAGAAACGTGTTGGCTGCTAAATAAAGCTCTGTCCTTATGCAAGAGACTGGTTTTCTTCACATATGCCAGATGCCAGACCCAGTGAAAACACAAAGTCCAAACTGGCAACAAATCTACCACAGTTCTTTTCATGCCAGTTTAAGTCAGTGTGGTTCCCAGAGCTGCAACAAAAGGCTCATTGGCAGTCCAGTGCAGCCCAAGGAAGTCATGATTCATGTGTTTAACTAGGTGAACACTGAAAATGGGACGCTGTCATACATAAAGCCTTTTTCAGAACACTTATTAAACTGTTGGTTGGTAAATATCCAATTAAAGTAAACAGACTGGTGTGAGATTATTCAAAGGCAACATTACACTTTGATCTACTGATGACCATGTCTGAATGCTAAAAGGATTGCTTGGTTCCAGTTGTCCTTCAAGCATGGCCTCAGAGTGACAGAGACAAAGTGAATGCGTTTCAGTTATTAACTCGGAAATCAACAAATCTATAATGTTAACAGCTCATTTCGTAACTGCAGATACTGAAATGCACAGCAGCATGCTAACGCGTTAGTATAGAAAATGAACACAGTTGAAATGGACCGACAGGTAGACAAAGGACACAAACTTAAATATAATGGCTTTTATTAAACCAATTGAAAGAAATGTCGGGCCCGTAAAAGAGGTAAAAAAATGCTAATGTCAACAGTTAAATAAATCCAACTCCCAACGTAACCAGACAGAACATAAAACAACTAACCTCACAAGGAACAAACAGTGAGGGTTTTTAAACTGGATGATCAGACCAGGACACACATGGGGTAACAAAGACTAGACAATGAGACATTAAACAATAAAGTTTATAAGATTAAATATGGGGTTAGCATTAGCTAATTAACCAAAGAACTAGTACTAGGAAATTCAAAAGAAATACCTAACCAAACAGCTGGATAAACAACTAAATAAACAGCAAATAACCTAAACCTCCCCTCGAGCATGGTACTGTGGTTCAGGCCCAGGCGGAGTCAGAGGGTCACGCCCAGGTGAGTCAGAGGTTCA
>JAVQKC010003357.1:0-25087 GCA_036025475.1 Philypnodon macrostomus
AACCGGTGACAAAGGGCAGCCCTGCCGGAGGCCAACATGCACCGGAAACAGGTCTGACTTATTGCCGGCAATGCGAACCAAGCTCCTGCTCCGGGAATACAGGGACCGGACAGCCCTTAGCAAGGGGCCGAGATTTCATATATAGTAAACTATATTTAAAAAGCCTTCCAGGTGGACCACAGTTCAGGTGTATGTGCTTGGTGGTGCTGTACATTGTGAATGAGTGCATGTTATTGATACAGTTGCACTTTAGCATGCTTCGTTATCTCTTCACACACATTCTCATGGATTGGCTCAATTAGTCTCAGTAATCTGGCTGTTCTGCTTTTTCCTCGGGCTTTGCAAACCATAGCAGGGCTTCTCCAAGGGCTGATGTCTCAGCGCAAATGAGGGTGCGGTCGGGGGCGTTTGTTTGGGGTAACAGTAGCGGTGGGGGCAGGGCCGTTGGGTTGGTTCAATATCATAATGGTGCATTAAATCTGGAAAAGCTCCCATGGCTGCACGGCTAGTTACACCGGGGTCAGTCTCCGTATCATTTAGCCGCGATAGACGCATCTGTGTGCTCGGCGGCCTCTCTTTCTAATCATTCTCCCAAAGGCATTATCGTTTAATTGCAGGTGTAGCAGGTACAGAGGGTGAGCAGGGGTTATCCGTAATGTGAAGCTACGCTGTTATAACCATGTATCACCATCACTCTTCTCTCTATTAGACGGTGTTAAAGTATTGATCTTAAAGCCTCATTTACATTCAATGGGCAATTATTACGGTTTTAATGAAGACTTTAAAGGGGCGTTTGGATGCGTCGTGACCCCCGACAAAAAAACACAGACCATAGCTTTGTGCACCACTTTGTGACCCCGGCTCCACTCGTGTCTCATTATACTGTGACATCTGTGCAGCTAGCATAACTTCAATCTAGTATAATTAGCTTGCACCTATAATTAAGGCACCTCATGTGGCTCCACACTGATCTGATTGTTTTGCCGATGCATTGTGTTATTAACTTTGAAGAGACGAAACTAAACTGCCTTTTTAATTCTACTCTGCTGATGCTATCCATTTAAAAGGAGCTCACTTAAATACTTTTGTGTCTGATTATGCGTGTTTATGCTCTATTATAGCTTTCCCTGAGCACATCCAATAAACAAACAAGGCGCAAAATCAAAATGGCTTGTTAATGACGATTGCATGTTTGTGGTCAGAGCTATCAGCAAAACACATACAAGGATGAAAACTTTAGGATAGCTCTGTTGTCTACTATTATACTTTTTATATTTTAAAAAATGGACTGATTTTCCCTCTGTAAACTACCAATCATAAAGTTCTTGAAATTCTAGCTGGTAGTTTAGGCAAATAGCTGTTACTTCTACATTTTTGTGACTGAGTGGACCAAAACAACTGAAATAGTCTAGAACAGTTGTGCCCAAAGTGGGGTCCGGGGGCCCACTAGGGGTCCGCGATGGTCTTTCAGGGGAATATGACAAATATGACATATTATTTAAAGTTACTAGAGAGTGTTGCCAATGTTTTCAAAGGAAGATTTGCTGAAATAGATTACTTACTTTTGGATACTGAAGGGGGCTTGACAATGGGAATGGCTGGCCTAGAAGAGAGCCAGCTGCACAGTTACCAATATTATTTGTCTTTGCTGGCCTATAAGTGCATTTATTTATTCCATATGCTTAACTATCACTATAGCAAAGCCCATTCACAATATCAGCTAGGCTACATTTTATATCTTGTGGTTTTGGAGACCCCATGCTTCAACTTAGCTGCGTTTCAGGTGTGCATAAACGACGCCTTTTATCAAAGTATACAGCCCGAAATGAGCCGTTAATTGAGATACAGCGTGTTTGTCTTAGGCCGTTCGCACTAACATCATATTGATTGGGAGGCCTTGTTTATGTCACATTTGACTGAGCATGATCAATTCAGCCTTGGCACTTTGACTGATCACCAATACAATGTCACAGATATCGAGCGGGGCTATGGTTAGAATAATGCTGCTGTCCTAAATAGGCCTAAATGAAAACGAAGACGCTGAGCTAGCCTGCATACGCTCCAGGACAGTCCCCCACAGAGTCTGTTTCTTCACTGTCACCACCATTCCCTAAAATATTCCTACCTCAACGCTCAAAATTCTACCCCACAAAACTCTTTTTTCAGCTCATCTCCCTCTTGGCCCACACACGCATAACTAACTCCCCTCCCCCTCCCACTATGTCTTTGCTCATTATCCCGCCTTCACTAACTTCTTGGCTTGTCATTTTTTGCAAAGCCTCTCCCAGATCTCTTGTGTGCATCTGTGAATTGTCTTTTCGTTGGTAGCGGATGCCCCTGTACAGCCACAGTCTTCACTCCATCCATCTCTGTCTATGGGCTGCCTGCACTCACTCTCCCCATCCATCTCAGCTGCTCCCTTATTCATATCCTCCGAGCCTCTTTGTGGTGTGTCGTGTGCTGAGGTTCTCCTTGACCCTTTGCCGCTGAAGGCTCACAGGCATAATTGTGAAATGCAGTGATATTAGAGGGTCATTACTGTAAGTAAGAATTTCTGGAAAAGTTGATATATTAGTATGGCTGCTTAATTAAACTGAATAGCTAGAGTTTCAAATTAAGGATGTATAGAGTGGTTAATGCTTCTGCTTCTCGACAAGGAGGTTGCGGGTTACATTTTCAGGCTGGCAACACAAAATTTAACATTGAGTCTGCATGTGCACCCCGTGTTACTGTGGGTTCTCTTTGGGTAAACTAGCTTGCCCCAAAAACAGGACCAGGAAAATGTGTGACTCTAAATTGCTTAAATCATAGGGTTAGTTGTGAGGGATCTGTGTATGTCTTTGTGTTAGCCCAGCAACTGACAGCCTATTGTCCAGTCTGAATCCCGCTCCCCCAAAAACAAACACTGTAATCTGGGACTATGTGAAACTGCATGCACCACATATAGTATAGTATAGTATAGTATAGTATAGTATAGTATAGTATAGTATAGTATATATTTTTTTTTTTAATAACTCAATATGAGTTATTTGTCTTGACTGCCCTCTGCTGGTTGGCCTCAGATGAAGAAAAAACTTATAAATAATATAAAAAATCTAAAAAGAAATATTGAAGATGGTGTGTTCAGTTCAAGCAATTATTGTTTATTATAGCTATTGTATTTAACAAAGTTATTGCTTCTTAACATAATGATTATAGACTTAGCAGTTAATTCACAGTGCCCCTACTGGTCTGGCAGACAATATACAATATTCCTAACACCTGAGAATACTCAAACTAGCTTCACATATAGACTAATGCTAAATGATAAATCCTCAGATTTTAATCTAATTTTAGTTTTATTATAAGGCACCCATAACCACAGATCCAATACACACCATTTTAATATCTTCCACAAACCAGTATCAAAGTGTGAAAACAGTATTGGCTCCATATACAAATACAATAATAAATAAAACCCCAGCTCTACATTACATGGTAAAGCTACAACGCAGTAGCAGAGACTAGCCCTCACTACCCAAGGACACACAGTACAGCATCCTTTCTGTGTGCAAATACATACACACCAGTTTGCTCACAGTGATGCAGTGATGCAGACAAAAGTCCAGTCATTGCTCTTCCTTTTATTGCGTCTGTCGGCTCTCTCTCTCTCTCTCTCTCTCTCTCTCTCTCTCTCTCTCTCCCCCCTCTGCTCCTGCTGCCTCTCCTCTGCAGAGCAAGGCCAATTAGAGTACATCCCATGTTCCTCTTTCGCTCGACCAAGACACTCTCTAGGGCCACTAATTAAACACAACCTCTTTCTAGCTGGTTCCATCTCTCTTTGGCCGGGCTGTCACCTCACTTCATCTGCCTGCTTTCAACCTGCTTCCATCAGTTCACCCCAGCCTCCTCTGGCCCCTCTTTGCCTATTTGTCACGGTGGTGGAGGTTTGATATTCACATCGGGACAGTCTTCAGAGTCAATCTGTACAAAGCGCCTCGACTTGTTATTCTCTTCTGCGGGTGTTGAGCACGCACCCTGTGCCCTCGGCCCGTGTAGGCTTCACAGGAGGATGTGTCCGGATCTGACAGAGCTGCTCACTTTTTAACAATGTTCCTTCACAGCCAGCTTTGCCCACTGTCCGCGGCCCGAGACCACTGACAGCCAACCTTCGCTAATGGGCCAGTCGTACTTGCTCACTGGACACTGGGCCTTTGCAGACTTCACTTTTACTGTCAGAGCTAGGCACGAAACTAAATACATGGCTGCACAGAGCAAACCATGTGACCTCTATGTAATGATTGCTATATAAACAGAATGGGGCGGCAGTGGCACAGGAGGTAGAGCAAGGTTCCCACAGTTTGGCAGTTTGAGTTCTGCGCCAACTTGATGATACTGCTGTTAAATGTGTTTATGTGATTGGTGTGTCAGTTAGGCATTAGGCGCGTCTCCATTGGTGTGCCTCAGGGCAGCTGTGGCCACCATGACTGTGATTATATAGCAGAAGCCCTTCGTGTGCAAACATTTTATGGGTGTCTTACATAGCCTGACCCATGCTGTGCAAATCAAGACACAAACCAGTAAAATGCGCTTGCTCGTAGCTTTAACCCTAAGACAGAATTGAATTTAAAATTGACAGCAAATATTGACACTTTTACAAAGACAAATGTGTTTGCCATACAGCTGTATTTTTATGCAGCCATCCAATATAGGTCTTAGTCAAAGATGCGTTAGAGTTGTTCCTTTGAGCTCAGCTATTTGTTCTTGATTTTGGCTTATAATAAAAAGAAAGCTTCATGTTATTTCTCCCTGTCTTTGAAACCCCGCACCAATATCTTGTTATTGCATCATTTTCATATCCTCCATTACTCTACACACACTCTGGTGAGTACTGTTTCTTTGTTAAAGCCTCCCCTATTGGCCGCAATAAAAGGCGATGGATATCTCACAAACAACTCATTCATTTCCAAGTCAAAATAAGAGGAACATGAGGATTCGGCCAAAAACAGAACAGCTGTAGACGCTCATTCAGATTCACAGGCTGCAAACCGGTTTCTGGTTTTGACTGATGGAGGTAATTAGTGGAGATTTTTAAGGATGGATGAACTCCAAAAAACTAAATGTACTGAACATTTCAAAATGCTAAAGCTTTTCTTAGTCATGTCATGTTTGGTGCAAGGAAAGTTAAGCTTTTGAGCAAAGTTTTGTTTGTAAAAAAAAAACCACTGGAATGCCATGTTTTGTATTTTTTGCATACAACAATGGCCAATGGCTAGTTAAATATTCTTAACTCTTTTGTACATGTACATGGGAAGCCAAAAACATAACCCAATAAAAAAACAACAGCAATATTATTTATATTCAGCATCTTCAAAGTTTGACGTCTTTCACATCAAGAGACTTGAAAGAAATAAAAGATTGTGTGTGCCAATATTGTTTCAATAAATTGTTTGGACATATTTTTTATGTTTTAAGGTCCCTCCTGGGAACTACAGTCTGTGAGTCACGGGAAATGGGCCTGTGAGCAAATGCTGACAGGTTGGATTCACCTGCACATCATTGCTTAGACACACACTCAAAAGCAAACTATTTTAGATTTAACTTTGTCAACAATTGATTGATAAGAGGTTTTTGTTTTGGCGACTCCAGCCAGATCACTCATTCTTTTTCCTTATTCAATCCCGGGTCCCTGGAGCAAAACTAATCCGAACTAAAACTCCCAGGATTCCTCCCCATCTCCGGTCCCAGTCCCTCATGTTCTGTCATTCCTGAAGTGGCACTAATCCTCGGCACACTTCTCTCTTTTTCATCTGCTCTCTCCTCCCCTCCGCCTTTTTATGATCTGTCGGTACCAGAGCAAAACTAATCTCCTCCTGCCTGGTCCCTTGTGTCAGCTCTTGTAGGTTTTTTCCCCTTACTTCCCCCTGGATCCTGACACCAAACGTTATTCACACCGGGCAATAACTGTATTTAAGTCTTCGGCTATTTCTAAGGAGAGGAGATATTGACAGCAGTACGACAGGTGGCCTACAGGTGACAGACTCCCCCAAGCCAGATGTCGTGACCAGTACTCTGAAGAAGTAATCGCTCAATCAATTTGCCACCACAAATTCACAACATTGCATCAGAACTCTAGCTTTGTGCTTAAAAAAGTGTTCCATTATTTATTTACAAAGATTAGATCAAATATTATTAGATTGTTGACTGATATCATTTGACAAATAAACAATATCAGTTCCGTGTGCAAAAATGCCATGTTGATGAGAGACGCAAGCAAGGTTAGCTCAAATAACCACTTGGTACCATAAGACCTGCAAGACAAAACATGAAGCAGATGGGCTTCAGCAGGCGATTAGTACCACTTCATTAGGCACCAGAGCTACCTAATAAAGTGGCCATTCACTGTACGTTTCCGGTAGTTAGGGTTATATTGAGCATATGATTGGCCCAATACATGTAGCCTGAATGAAGACTATCTTCCAACCCGACTTGTAGAGAAGGGTTCAACATGGTGGATGTACTGCCTTTTCAAATAAAGACTGGTGCTGGAGGATAACAAGGTGAAAGCTGCTGTCCACATCCCAAAGAATCACAGCTAAATAGACTTTATCTGACACTCTCCACTGGAAGAAGATGTAGCGTGTAATAGTCCTCTCCCACCTTTCAAACATGAGAAAGCAAAGAGAAAAGGGGCGGCCATTTTTACTTCAGTCAGGTTTTGATGGAGACATACTAATATACAAAAGCACCCTAATACGAAAAGGAGTCTTTAGTTTAAAAAAGGCACGGCTGTCAGCTCATTCTTTTCAGCCTGAGCGTAAATGCGTATTTCTGCGGCCGCCGAGTAATTACAGAGTTATCAGTGCTTTTCTCAGGTCCTCGGCGAGTGACAGCATATGAAAAGACCCCAATTAAGCAATTATCTTTAAAGGTAGGGCCTAATTCAGTCATTCGAACCAGGCGCAAAGAGAGAAGCATTGAGAAGAAGGACCACATCGCCTGACAGCTAATTCAAAAAGTGCAGTAAAAAGCATTAAGGGGAGGAAAGAAGTGGTAAGGGGCTTGTCATAAAATGAAAATGTGCCAGGAACAGATTAGAGTTTTTTTTGTGTGGATATTCAAACATACATGTCCCGGCTTTTTTGTTACACATGAGTTTGTCTGATTTATATGTGGAGAAACAATTCGATTCCTGGGGACTTTTTGCCAGTATTCTTGGCTTTGATGATGTGACTAAATGCTGTTGTAATTTTTCGCAATTATTCCCTCACACATTGTCTGCGTGTCTCATTGTGTTTTTAGCACCATGTGAAAAGTCTGGTGTCGATGTGGTTTAGTAGCTTAGCACATGAGCCTTTATTAATGAGCCTTTAAACTCTCCAAGAAGTACATCATATAATGAAACGATAGAGCACTTAGGAATAGGACTCAACTTAAGCTTCAGTGACTCGGACTTGGACTTAGGTCATTGTTTTGAAGATCCAGTCAGACCAGGACTTTGGTCACAGCTTGGACTTTTAATCCTGTCAGTCATTGTTGTTTTCGCACCATGTGAAAGGTCTGGTGTCGATGTGGTTTAGTAGCTTAGCACATGAGCCTTTATTAATGAGCCTTTAAACTCTCCAAGAAGTACATGAAAAGAATGGGGCACATAGGAATAGGACTCAACTTAAGCTTCAATGACTCGGACTTGGAGGTCATTGTTTTGAAGATCCAGTCAGACCAGGACTTTGGTCAATTGTGGACAGTAACTCCCACTAATCCCTAATTTCACTGTTTCACCTGATTTAGACTCCTTTAGACATGGCACTTTTCCAATTGACTTGGACTCTATTGTGACTCACACAAAATGACTAGAATTAACTTTTCTTTGATGATTTGGACTAAACACCTAAATTGGGGACTTGACTGCAACACTGTCAGATAGTTCTCCACCATCTGCCAGCAAAGTTTATTTTTCAATCCAGTTGTCGTTTTGTGTCTCCACAGTTAAATCAATCTCAATTGTGTGTTACTGTGTTTGTCAATGTGTCTTCACTACCGCGCCAAAATGAAGTGATAGAAGACTTCACCATACCCGCTTGTCTCCTGAGCGCATATACAAGAAGAGACAAGACAATTTGGGCTTGTTATAGCTTCAAAACTGCTCTATTTTTACTGTTGCGGTTAAACGTCCTTTCATTTTGAACATGGGCGCGGCGTGGATCATCCTGAAAATAATCAACACAATGATGGCCAGACATATTGTGATGCATAATTCATTTTTGTCTGTGTCTGATTACCCGCTACCATTTGACAACCATCGCGCTCAAATGTGTTTCGATTACAAGCAGGGAGGAATGAAAAGGGGGGGAAATGGCCTGTATTCTCTTTTTATCATACAAGAGAAGAATGCTCTCAAAGGATATAGGGGAGGCATGTCCAAAATCTGGTGCTGGGGCCAAGGATAGCACAGGCGTTGGCAGCGTATGGCCCATCACAAATAATATTGGACTTTTTGCATGAGATCAAATGGTAAATGGCTTCTGTTCCTTTTTAATATTCTACTTTTCTGTTCTGAGATGTTTGTATTCTCACTCAATGATACCTAAAGATATATATAAGCTTAAGAGTGGATTAACAAGAAAGGTCAGAAAGTCAAGCAATGCTCATAAATACCGAGTGAGACCGCGTGCATGTGTTTTCAGGCACACCTGTCACCATGTGCGCAAAAATATCATCTTAAAATGGGAGACATAAAAAAAAAATTGTGACTAAAGCAGCCAGCAGCTTATAATTTCCTTTGTAAATGTGAGAGAACAGGAAGTAATGGAAGCAACAAGAAATCAGATTGACTTATTGAAAATCACTGGGACATCACAGAAGCTACTGTCAATCACACAACATAATTTAATAGACACTCATCCAGACAAACTATCAGCTTTAATATTCCTTGTCTTTTTGTGGACTTCTATTGTTGCGGTATCGTGTAAGAATAGACACTTGATTCACGCTGTCTAATCCCAGCAAAGTCTTTTCTCTAAATCACCGGGGACCATTTGCAGTCCTGTTAATATGAGCAAATGTTTCGAGCAAGGTTTCGACCCACTCCAATATAAAGTTAATGAAGACAGCTCTCGTTTGACAGTGTGTGTATCTTGAGGGAGGATAAGCAGCCTCACAGCGGCCAATAAGTGAGACCGAGCTCCGTAACCCGACAAGATGAATCTGCACCATTGAAGCCATTCATAACGTTTGAGTTGTGTGACTGGAGCGGGTCATTTAACTATTTCCATTGATTACTGTCATTTTGGACATAGTGATCAATAGGACAGTCTCCAGGCCAGGCGCCATCTCACACATCAACGCCACGTGCAAGTCCTTTCAAAACTCAGTCAATACATACAGTCTATTCACTGCCCCATCAACAAGCCCAACTGTAAAAAATGGTCCATTAACACTGTAAGATGTCAGTGGTTGGTGCAGCATTATGGCAGCAAGGGTAATGTTGTGTGTTCAATTGTCAGACCAGCCAACACACACTTGCTGATTGGAGTTTGCATGTCCTCCCCGGTTTTTGTAATGGCTTCTCTCTAAACTTTCGCTAGTGGACAGAGTGTGTATTGTTGTCTGACTGTCTCTATGTCAGGCCTGCAACTAACTGGTCATTGTTCAGGACAGTTTCTTACATCCACAAGACATCCACAGACTCTTGAGTGGAGTCTGCATATTCTCTGTTTAGCTATGGGCTCCCTTCAGGTACACAGCTTTCTACCACAGTTTCATCCCTAAGGCCAATAGTTACAAGGATTGGCTCCAGTCAAGAATGAAAAGTAAAAAGATAAATAACTGAATGAATGTCAGAGCGGCTGCAGATTTAGAGAACCTTCTCTACATAAAAAGAGAGCCTTTCAAAAATATCATGTTTAAAAGGCCTCAAAAGCAGCTGCCAATGCTGAAAATCAAGATAAAGCACACAGTCAAACCTGAAATTGATTTATAAGCTGTATCACGCTCTTGAAAATACATGAAGCGTTTTTTTCTGTGTTTGAAGCTGGTGCCATTTTGAGTATTATATCAAAAGTACTTGTGTAATATTGCTGTCAACGCCATCTCTATTTGGAAGGTACAAGGAAAATCTACAAATTGCATTTACAGCATAACATAACACCGGGTAGCTCAGCCACCACCACTAATATTCACATTTTTGGTCTTCTAAGAGCTCTCTTTGCCAATCTGTACCCTTTAAAGACCACAGCAGATGAAGTCCAGTCTGGTTGAGGCTTCAGTATAGCATATCCATGGAGGTTTTGTCAAAGCTATAGTGAAATGAATGTCTTACGTTAGCTTGTTCAGATGATGTTAGTTGAACTGAAGTAACTCACATGAAACTATTCTCTTGATATTTGTTGCCATGGCTTACTGTAGAGTACTAATACACGTTTGTTTTTGTAAGCCCAGTGATTGTAATAATAGCACCAAGCTGAAAATTGCAGGTTCTTGTAACATGTAATACAATACATTCAGAATACAAAACAATGTGTAAAATAGATAGGGGTATAGGGGTCACAGATGGCGGGAGCTTCTATCCCAGCAGCTGTGGGCCTTAGGTGGGGATGTACAATGACCAGTTACTGACAACCATTCACGCTCACATTCACTATGGGCAATTTAGAGTCATCAATTGACCTATAACAGATGGTGCAGGAAAGAGCGTACCCGGAGAGCACCCACAGTAACACAGGGATGACATGCAGACCCTGAAAAATTGAGTGTTCTAAATCTTTGTAAATGTTCAAATGTCATCCACTCATTATAAAACAACCACAATGCTTTTATTAAAGAATTGTTTTATTTTCAGCATTGGCCACAGCCGTATCCTTATCCTCAGGCCAGATTAGTTTGAAGGTTTAATTAAATATGTGGCAGTACTTTTGAATGATATCCTAGTGCCCTTGTATCTTTGCCCATTAGATTTCAAATTCCCATTTCCTCTCTCTTTCCAGAATGAGGCAAATTGGTAAATCATACTAACTGAATTATACATTTTAACCAAATGTATTATTCAGGGATTAATTTTTCACAGACTGATTGTTGTTTTACAGAAAATTAACCTCGGGTCGAACTGACATTTTTTGTATACTTTGACAGATTAGCTCATGAATTATTTTGCGCTGTCCTAAATTCACTTTTTTTTCTCTCTCAATCTGGATTCTTTGTAATGGTTTTATGGGGCAATTTGGGGGCTTTTTGTTCCATCATCCTTCGATCAAACAGCAAGTTTTTCGATTCACACATCCTTCAAACATCCTTTTAGTGGACACCCCGCTGAGCTACGACACCGCGCATAAATCCATGTCTTTTAGAAGCACTTTCCATTTCTCCAGCCTGACCTTCTTCCTATCATCATGCTCCATTTTTTTTTATTTTTCCTCTATTCTCCATTATGTATGAGCTAGCATATGAGTTAAGTTCACTTTTCACTGTTTTTATTAGCACCTATAACCCAAATATAAATATACTAGTCACAAAAAATTAGGGATACTAGACATTCTGGGGAACTTTGTTGTTCATGCCACAGTGATATTGCTGCATTTAATGAAAATAGGGTTAATAGTCTAGTGCTCGTTCTCAAAGCCAAGAATCCTTGATGCCTTGGTTGCTTCGTGGGAAGGCATCCAGGTCATCATCCCCTGCCAAGTCATGTTCCAATGTTCATGTTCTACCAAGGCATGTGTTCATCATTTGGATAGCATGTGGCTAATTCACCAAGGATACATTGATGATTCCTTTGCTGCCTTGCCTTGGCCAATATTACACACAATGCACTGCAGTCTTTTTGAGAAATATGGCACAGTAAAATAGTAATGTCAAATGCTTTTCTGTAAGGTTAAGTTTCATATTATTTAGCAAAATTGTAGTAAATGTAGTAGGTAAAGTTACTAAATAAATGAAATATGCCGTGATTCTATTAACTAAACCATCACAGTTTATTACAAATGTAAAGTTATAAAAATAATAGTTAAGTGTGACTTTGGCGACCCCTGCTGGTTCTGATGGTGCTGAAGTCTGTTCCATGTGGGGTTTGTTTGGACCAAGGTGGTGGGTGCTCTGGCCTTGGTCTGAAAGAAGTGACTTGGAAGAGAGTGACTGCCAAGGCAAGGCAAGACGACTAGACTTTGAGGAAGAACTTATGTCATATGCATAGGTTATGTTGCATTTTGGGAGCTTTTTAGAATTTCACCAGAAATGTATATAGCCTAGCCCTAACTATTTGTGTCTAGTATAAATGTTGTCTTTGTAAACTAATGGCAACTGTACACATAAACATGCATTCATAGTTCCTATACTCCATTACAACATTAGCAGTATGCAAAAGTAAACTAGTTCAAGCTTACCTGATTGCCCTGGCTAATCATTGTTAAGATACAGTGTCAAGATGTAGACACAAGCAGCGGATCTTCATGTTCAGGGGCACATAAAAAATCCATTAGCTAATACAAATGCGATTTAAGTCTGACAATTACTTTTTTTGAGGGCTCTTGTTAATAAACTAACAATTAAACCAACAAACAAAACATTTTTAGTAGAACGTAGTAAAAATACTAAAAATAATATTTGAGATGACCTTCTTCTTGTCCCTATCCCCAAAAAGCTCTCCATTTTGTATTCCTCTCCTATTCAGCTCTCCAGCCTACTCCAACAAAAAGACATACATATAGTATATAGCCCATTATATTTGTGTAAATCCTCCCTTTCTTCTTCAGAACAGTCTGCTCACCTGGTCTGGCCTTAAAACTGACATATTCACTCGCACTTTGCTAATTGTTAAATTATTCATATACATGGCTGAACTTAATAACACTACAGAGCTCTGGTAAAAGCACTGCATTTCCATTTCCTTTAAGAAAAGATCAAGATACCGTTACGCTTCTTACTGTATTAGATACTAGTTTTCAAATAAATGGTCTTTAGTAAAAGTACTGTTGATGCCATAAATGCTTTGTTTTACATACTGCATTAACTGCAGACTTATGGATGGCCCTTTGTGAAGTTAATACTTAATTTTTATGGCCTAACTTCTCAACCGGACATATCGGTAAAAAGGCAGTCATGTGCGATGGATGTGTAAAGCATATGACACACATGATGGCTCAAAAACATGCTTGACTTTTACAACTAGAATTACACGGGCAGTGGTGCAGTGGGGTAGGCGCTCGCCCCTCGACCAGAGGGTTGGTGGTTCGACCCACATTGCCTATGAATGAATGTGGTTGTGTGATTGGTGTTCGGTGGTGGTCGGAGGGGCCGTAGGCGCAAACTGGCAGTCACGCTTCCGTCAGTGTGCCCCAGGGCAGCTGTGGCTACATAGTTACCATCATCAGGTGTGACCGTGGAGTGAATGAATAATACAAATATGTAAAGTGTCTTTGAGTAGTTGTAAAAAGCGCTATATAAAATTGATGAATTATAAATTGATGAATTATTACATTAACTAGATGAACATGTTTCTATAGTAACAGTATTGTTGGTGTCATGCTATCATTATGACATGTTTCTATAGTAACAGTATTGTTGGTGTCGTGCTATCATTATGACATGTTTCTTGACCAATTGAAAAATGGACATTCTTAGCAAAAGTGTAACCATAACATAAACAAAAAAATTGCTAGCACAAACCTAAACTGATCAAACCCATTTCATGGTGCTGTGGGTAATAACGTGCCAAATGAGAATGAGAGACTTATTGAGAGAATTCAATAATGCCAAAACGGGTTTGTCTGCTCAGTACAGTAATTTTCCAATCTTTTTTTGTAGTTTTTGTACCATATGTAAAAAGTTACTATTCAAAACTAGCATACAGCATTTGGCCACTGTCGGTTAGCGCTAAGATACCTTGATATAACGTTGAAGCACCAGAAAAATTGGCTCACAGTCAGGGAGCTGTCATTGTGGTTTTATGGCAAGCTGGCATCATCTTATTTTTGCTGAAAGCATCTCTGCTGTAAATTCAGTTGTAGATTATAATTTAAATGGTTCAAACTGGAGCCATTTTTCAGCATGATTTGCAGAAACCGCTGGTGAAAGCTTTTCTCCTCCACATGTCTGTTTCTCAGCAGGATGTCCTGATTGCAGACCATCAGAGCATAGTGATTATGATTGCAAAATTTCCCAGAAATCGCCCCAAAGGAAAAAAAATCATCCTGCTATTCACAAAATATTTCTTGTCCTCCATTACCTGCAGCTTTCAAAGTTGCGCAGTTACTACCCGTGGTGTGGAAGAGCTTAGGGGTTTGCTCATCTGGGACATGTCCCCGCCCCCAGACTTTATCAGAAACAATATAGTTTTGAGAAATGTGTGCGCAACAAAACGCAATTCAAAATATATACAGAGGGAGAGATTTCAATTATGCTTTAAAGTAGAGCAGAATGACCATGAGCAAGTTAAATTAAATGGACAGAATGGAAATTCAGTTATGCTGTAGTGCCCCCTTGAGGCTAGTGTAAAACTTGAACAAGAGCGCTGTAGAAAGACTTTCAAAACCAAATCGAAATAGCTTGGTTTTTGTGTTTTGATTCTAGGTTTTGTATCTTTATAACCCACTTTGTCAATATACTTTTAACAATTGTATTCTTATTAGAGATGCAACAATATGGAATATCTTCAGATACACAACTATTTTTAATCCATCGAGTTATTACTTTTGTCAGACTAAAATTAGACTTAAATGGTCTTTTCTTCATCTTGAACAGTAAATATTAGAAGTCATCCTTTTTGCAACAGGTTAACATCAGCCATCTGTAGCGGCCGATACCGATGTTGAGCAGATATATCTGTGCAGCGATACTTCTTCTAAATCCATTTTCATGGACTACATTTACTATCCTACCTATATTTGTCAGTCCTGATACCATTTAGAACACCAGTCAAAATAACGCCAACACCAGTGGAAAAAAAAAGATAAGAAAAGTTACATTTATTTCAGAAAGGGCAACACATTCATAAATACTGAGCTGCTTACTGGTACAGTGAGACCCGTGTTATCTGTTACTCTGGGGACAGTCTATAAAGAAACATGAAAAAGAATTGTTAAATGTCAATACACATTCTAACAGAGCAGCAACATGTCACTATACCCACTGCAGGTGGACATTTCAGACCCAAAGTAAACAGCCATTTTGACAGCCTTTGTATGACAGAGCCTTACCCAGTAAGCAACTCTAAGAACTCATGTTAAACACGTTTCCCCTCACTCCCCACATCTTATATTGTTTTTAAAAGCTGGAATATCCAAGCTGGTTCAGCAAATGGGCCATTTACATCAAGTCAAAAGTCAAGAGTGCAAGTTGATTGAGACGTCATGTGGACAGTGATAAACGTGTAGAAATCTTGTCCAATCAATCAAAGGAGATGGGGTTTCCTTCAAGACGTACTTCATTCCTCAACCACATTGTTCAAAATGGTTCTGTTCCGTATCAACAAGATCAACCCAGCGGCAAGAATAGGGTGGTCTACACAGCATGATCCGATCCTCAAGGCCCAAGTTGGACTGATCAAGTGATCCAGTTGTTTAGTTCTGATTAGGAAGGGGGCGCCGGAAGAGCAGGATGTGAGGCTCTAAGAGAAAGAAAAAACATGGGTGTGTCATTTAAAGCGAAAGACAGGTGTGGGGCAGCTTTGATTTTTCAGAGCTTTGATGCCGGTGACCCATCTTCAATAGAGGGTGTGGTAAACCCCTGCTGACCATATGGTTGTGAAACGTTTACTGCAAATCTCTGCCACAAGATACCAGTGTTGTTTTGGGATTACAATGGGACACACCCCTTAATACACATCCTACTTGATGAACATGGTAATTAACATGGCACAAGCAGACTGCACTATAATGGCAATACCAGTTTCACCCTGAAACTATGCAAAATTAGGTAGTTTCCAGTATCGTTTATGTAGCAGAGGTTGCAACTCAAAATGCAAGCTTTAATTTGTTGTGGTATATAAACACAGATTGTCTTTGCAAAATGAATAATCCTAAAATAAAATCCCATTAAAAAGACATAGCTCCTCTTGAAGTGTACTTAAAAGTCCTTAAATCTAATGCTTAAAATTTTAAATTCAAGTTTAGATCCATTCATGAATATCTATGCACTTTGTTTCAGTCAACATAGGATGTGCCATATAGATTATACAGTATGTGCTCATCACAAGCATAAAAACTACAGTCAGGGCAAAAATATTTGAATGACTTGAAGATCGTTGGCACAATAACAATGGTGTTACTTGACAGAAATGTTACAAAAGTCATCTAAAAACAATTAAAATACCTGGTTGGTGGATCATGTAGTGCACCCATCCCTGGCTTTGTTGGACTCCCAGGTTCCTCCACTCTGACTCGGACATTAAATGGGTTTTGGGCACACGCTTAGCAATGTCTTTCGGCAGCATCACATGCCTGAAATCAATAAGCCACTATTAGTCAATGCACTCATCATGCGACCCATGTGTTGCAACGGACCACTCCTGTTGAGTACACTTCAACATGTCAGACCCACCTGTACTCGTATTTGTCGTCGTCGTATTTGTCTGAGTAGTAGATCTGTTTATGTGACATGATGTAATCCTGAAAATGGAAAGATAGAGTAAGTAAATAAACATTTTAAAAAAGGTCTTTGGGCTCGTTATTTAAGTTATTCTTTAAGGAACGCGCTTCAATCGATCAGACAGGCTGTCATCTGCCAAAAAGCGAACTGTAGCCCTTTCAATAAACGCGCTGAAACAACATACAACTAGCACATTTGTATTTTGAGTAGTTTTAAGTACTTACACGAGTGTGGCGCTTACTCCAGTGAATCCTGAAGCCGAAGAAGCGGAGTGTTCCTGTCGCCGTTTCCCTCCTGAATGTGTTTGAACCGCTTTCACCTCTTTTCAAAATCCCCTTGTCTCTTATCATTGGTCCACCGGATCACGGAGCTCTCCTGCTATTGGCTCAAATTATTGTCGCAGGATGTTGACGCAGCGCTATACTGAAATCTGATTGGCCAAAGTGGGCGTGACAAGGGAAAAAAAAAAATCTTGACCCATGATCAAAGTAAATAAACATGACACAGTTTCTCGTAATTATTACATAACTGCGGATTATACTCATACGGTTGTGATCTAGTATTCTTCGTAAAAACGCACTTTGAACGTTTTGTTTTATGCATAATTAATATTTACTTCAAAATAATCCCCAAAGACAATAGCCTATGTATTGTGTAAGTTTTAGCAATGCATACACTAATTATAAAAAGGTACGATGTGAGTGACCCAGATTTATTTTGTTGTACAACAGAGCATTTGTGTGATCATATATTATTTCAAGAATGTGGTTGATCGGATTATTGTGAGAAAACAGTTACATAACCATAACCGTTTATTGAATTCTAGAAGTGAAATAAGGTCCATTTTCCCGCATTACACAGAACTTGACCTGAAAACCACATGGGTTTAACGGGTTAGTGTTAAATAAATAATATAGGCTTATGCTCCTGTCTGCTTGGCTATGGGCCTATATAATTTAATTTTTTGTTTTGTACTGGAGCGTAGAACCATGAAAGCCAGTCTGTGGAGCCCACTAGAGAACACTATAAGCCTCAAGTTGTCATTGTAATTATTTGCTGATGTTTTGTGTCAAGAAATTAGCTTTTTACATTTAAATTTTCATAATCACTTGACTCGTATAACTTGACTGAAATGAAAACAATATCAGATTTCATAATGTTAGCGTAAATAGTCCTTGCTCAAATGTATGGTGGGGTGTTTTGTGTTTTTGATCATTATTATAGAAGACAGCTGTTTTTCAAATGACTATAAAACATGTATGAGATAGAGACAACTACGGTAGCAGGCTAATTATGGAAGAAAGGGAGCCAGCTGATGAAATTACTGACCGCTAGGTTGCAAGGGGTTGTCCACAGTGGTAAGTCCCTCAGTCAAATATAGTTCAGCAGACGTGTCAGTGTGTGGCTGGCATTGGCTTCCCCTTCCCCCTGTATATATATACGTGCACACATGTATCTAGGGCTTAGTTTCACACATGAAGTTGTATTATTATAAGCCCCAGACCAAGGAGGAGTTACTTGCCAGCCACACTCACCTGCGAGCGTCAATCACAAGGAGATGTAAGTGGGCCGTTCTGATACGACACTTTTATGTGATTGGTCAAACAAGGGTCCGAGGGCGGGCTCTGGGCGTCTTTCCTGAAATCCTATTGGACAAGAGACGCGTTGTTTGGACGTGACGCAGCCTGGAATTCCCAAAGTTCCCAAGTTCACGGGAAGAGAGTCGCGCTGTGCATGCGGATTTCAACCACATTTTTGAAGATAAAAAACAACCACCAACTAAGGTACACACAAGTTGGTGATTTAATCAATTCAGTTTGTGTTTTAAACGCATTTGGGCTTGTGTTTGAGGAGCTAGCTAGTGGAGGGGCCTGTGCGAAAACGCGGAAGAGTGGCAATAGTCAGCCTATAGCCATCATCCCTTTGTTTACCTTCACGGGTGAACCTTGAAATTGGTTGCTACAACAATCTTAGTCCTCTAAATTGCCTCAGTGAGACAGTAAAAGTCACACGTTGTCGCGTACGTACAGGGGGATAAGTGAGTATGAAGCGTAGTTCTTTTATTCAGCACGATTCAAAGATATGCTTGTGTGTGTGGTAGGTTGGTCCATTTTTGGTCATTTAAACTGCTGCACGTATAGGCTGTGAGTAAACGACTTGGTTTGGTGAGTTTTATTTGCTCAGAAGAATGCAGTCATGCTAAAATATGTGTCTATATCTTTTGTTTGAGTGCAGTTTGTTATGGATGCCACCACAGTTACATAACATGCATCAGCGAAAATCTGCCCTTTATTCAGTGTGTTCCGTACATTATCCACTTTACTGCTGACGTGTTTCTGTTTGTAGCATTTGTTCCAACACATTGGCTATTCAGATGTACACATATTTGTCATTTGTGTTGTATATTTCAATACATGTAGCCATTAGCCTAGCCACGTCAGTGCTGTGCACGATTTGCAAACACTCATTTTGTTATTCTACATCATACATTATTGACTCGTGCAATAACTGTGCGGCATCACGTTGCTCTTCCTAATGATGCGTTTTTGTCTTCGTCTGCAGAAAAGAGCATAAGCTGATCCCTCCCGTGCTGTGCCCCGTTGAGCCTGCAGAGGGCGATGTCTGACCACAGCAACAGCACTGGCAGCACTGGCTCCTCCACCAACAGCTGGACCCTCCTCTCCCCCGAGGTGAGACCACAAAACCCGCCCAGGAAACTTGTCTAGAGCCCTGTGTGAGCCTGGAGATCATTTAGAGTTTTTTGGGTTTTTTTTTTACGAGCCAAACATTACAGGTTTGTGCATGCAGCCCCTGAGTCTCCCATAATAATATCCTGGAGCCTGTTTGAATACTACCAAGTCATGACTCAGCCGAATGCAAATAAAGCCAATATGAATAGAGAAATGCTGCACACTATGGGCTTTGTATATTTACAAAAGAAAAGAGAGGAGGAGGGATGACGGGTTGCAACAGTTAATAACAAGACAATACATCATGACATCAACAGATAATTTATACCTGTTAATACATAGGCTTTTGTAACAAAACTGCAAGTGTTCTCAATTTTTCAATTCCACAAAACTTTTACAATTTGACACTGGGTCTCTTCTTCTGTTAAATTATTCAGTGTTTTAGAGAGAGAGATTTTAATATGTGGTCAGATTGTTCAGTTTTCAAAAGCACTACTAGAACACTCTCGACCTCACTTTACTGAATGAACACTGTTGATATAAAAGGGACTTCTAGTCCAGTCCTTAATTTGATCAAATGTATAGTAGCGGTAAACACTGGTCAATGTTGTAGATCTTGTTTTGTATGTCTGTCCTTTCTGTTGCCACAGGAAGCAGCTGTTGAGAGTGTGGGACCCGTGGATGACGGCACAGAGAGTCTTGGGGATGTCCCCAGTCTCTCTGAGGAGTTGGGAGGTATTGTCTTAAAACAGTAGTTAGCATTGTAGCACAACATTTATTGTGTTACTGAGAATGAATACATTTCTTCCCATTGCTTCATTGTGTGGGTTTTATTACAGGAGCCGCTGCAGAGTTCAAACACATTGACATTCCCATAGAAACTGTCCTGTCTGAGGAGGGCCACCAGGTTGGTACTTTTAACAATGCACAAAGTCCTTCAGGGCTTCACTAAAAATATGAATCTTTCAAGTTATTACAATGGCAATAAAATACAGGAAAAATCTCTTTGTAACATTTTACAGTTTAGCATTTTAAGACTTGACAGCAAAATGCCAGCTTAAATGCTTGTTTTTTTACCAGCCTGTCTAAGCTTTCTTCAATTATTCAAATATATTTGCATTTAAATACAAAACATGTATTAGTGTGGCTGTAGTATTTGAAATTCAATGTGGCCTTCTAAATACTTTCCTCTGTATTGTCCAGATTTGTCAAGAGACCAGTCCTGAGCCAAGTGAGGGCCCTATACCATCAAGTCCATCCCGGGTCAGCCCACTCCCGATCCACACTTTCGACCCTCCGGAGGTGGACGTAGAGAGCCAGCCTCCTGTTATCCATGATATTGTCGCCAGTTCGCCCAATGACAATGAAAACCTCTGCGCCACCCCCTTCGTCACTAACCTTGATTTGAGTACTCCTCTTGAGATCCCTGCCTGTGAACTGCTCCAGTCCGAACCAGAGGTGTGCTGCATGACTGACACCCCTGTCTCTGCTATTCCAATGTTTGATGAACCCTCCGACATTGGTCCAATTTGTGAGACACCGGCAGAGGAGGATCCCATTTGCCCAGAAGTACTAGAGTTGGACGTCCCGATAGAGACCCTTACCACCACTGAAGAAGCCCCTCTGCCTGTCCACTTTGAAGACAGCCAGAAAGATGAAATGGCACAAAGCACAGAGCTGCCAAGTTCAGTCCCAGAGAGCAAAGAGCCACCATGTCCTGCTGATGTTGATGACACTCCTGCTCCAGCCACTGTTGAAGAGGCAGGGGACTCAAATGTAGAAGAAGATGAGATAGAGGAGGCCCTGGAGCCACTAACCCAGGAGGAAGAGGAACCAGGTATGGAGCTAACACAGAAATGACTCTAGGATTATGTAGCACATTTTCCACATGGGGGTGAAGACTGGCCTGTGTAGTCCAATTTAATTGTGTGCCTCAGTTCTATGATTATGAACACCAATATCAGGCAGGTGGTCATAATGTTATGCCTGATTTGTGTATATTAAACTAACCAGCATTTGACACATACAACTACAAATTACAATTGTTTCTATTCCTACAACTCAAATGCTCCATATTATTAAATGCAGGGCTGTTTATCTCCACTTGTTTGACCACTTGAAGCTCCATAATGTAGTGGTTTCTCCTATAATTAGCACTCACAAATAGGAGCAGAAAACAAGAGCCCTCTTGTGGAAGGATTGTTAAACACATTTCATATCCGAGGCACGCTGGAAACTTAAATGTGATTTATCTGCACGACAGAGAGGCATGCTTCCCACTGAGAAAATGAGAAACAGCCAAGCGTGAAATTACTGTTGTCATAATTTAGAAAGAAAATGTCATACATTTCCAGGAGCGCCCGGGTAGACCTCTTTACATACTGTTTACTGTTACTGTTTCTCTGCTCGAGAAAGTGGTTTGATAGTCTGACATTTAGTATGTTCATATTTAAAAGTCCTGTTATACATTTGTCCCTCATTTAGAGCCAACCCATAGTTTTGACTCTGGAGACACCAGTGGTTTCAATGATGGACTGAGACAGAGAAATGTGCCGTCATTTGAGGCACCAAGACCAAGAACATCTGATGAAGAGGAGGATGAAGAGGATGAAGAAGAAGTAGAGTTCAAAATTGACGAGAGGAACGACAACAAGCCGTGGCTCTCTTTGAATAAGTGCATCGCAGCCGGTGTGGTCCTGCTGTTCTTGGGATCCCTTTTCCTCTCAGGTGAGTTCTCATTTAGTAGATTGCTTCTGCTTAGGCTTAGGTTACTGCTTTGTGTTTTATAGGCAATACATTCTAGTATCTTATACCATAATCCTCTAAAGATTCTAAACAGCAGTCTTTTTGTTGTACAAAAATAGTTATTCTTATTCCAGACCAAATGGGGCTCTTTCATTTGCAATGTGACATCACATTTGAATGGCCTTGTTTTAGAGTGGTTCCTGAAGACTGGGTTGGGTCTCAAGATTTACACCAAAAAGTTCTATTCAACAACCTCAACACTATTGAGTGTTTGTCATAGTCCACTCGTCTTAAACAAAACAGCAGTAAATGACAAATGTTGATAATACAGTATTAGTATTGCTCAAATGATTTACTATTTACTATTTAGTACAATTTACTATAGCTGAAAGTCGTGTTTTTTTACACATTAAAGTACAATTTGGTCTTGCTCACACTGTATATTTCCTTCAGTGACTATTATGCTTTGAGATATCATTTCATATTATTATATCATATAGTATTGCTGTACACTGATAATAGCAGGTCCAGTGCTGAAGCCTCTGAGCTCTCACTATGGCTGACCTCAGACTTCATGCAGTGCCTTGTTGACGGGAAAATGTACTATTTGTTGTTGTAAGAAAAAAACAACCAAAAAATGAATGAAATGTAAAAAAAATAAAATAAATAAAACTAAATAAAATGCCAAAAGTCGTAGTTGTGGCCCTACAGAGGCATTTCACAAACGATGCATCCTTCAGTGTAGTGAGTAGTGTTTTCAGGACATTGTTTTCTTATGTGGCAGGTGACATTGATGGCCCTGAAGTGAGCGATGGTGAACAAAGCCAGGTCTGTTCCCCTATCATTACTCAATCAATATGTGTTTATTTTACACACAGAAGCTGGCTTAAATGCCTCTAAAGATGCAGTTATTTTTGAAATTATTCTTATTTTTTCACCAATTGTTTTTATCCAGGAGTGGCTTAGTGGTGATCTGAAGGAAATGAAAGACCTATTGGATAAACTCACACAAGAAAACCAACAAATTGCTCAGCTTGAGGCCCAACTAAAGGTCAGTACAGCAGTCTTATTGATGGTAATGATGTTGTTTGCCCTTTCCAGACATTTTAATGCAACATTTCTAATAGACATATTTAATTTTGTGCCTGAGCACATGAATTTTCTTTAAGGTTAACTCGATTTTTCTGAATGCGTTAGGCTCAAAAAGAAGAACTGGACTTGGCCCTGAAGGCGGTGGCGGTGAGTGGTGATGAAAGGGAGAAAGCCGGTCTCGAAAAAGAAAATGTAAAGTTGAAGGATGAGCTGCTGGTGCTGCCTGAGCTGAAGAAAGAGCTGGAGACTTTAAGAGCACGAGCGACTGATTTAAGTGCTCTCACAGGTACAAGGAAATGCACACAAAATAGACAATAACAAAACATTAACAAAATTAACATTAATAACAAAATATTACAATGAAAAACACAAATAATGACATGTAAAATAAGTACAGATTGCACAGTTAAAGTAGAAATAGACAGAGTAAAAATGCTAAAAAAAAAAACTATGTAGTGATTTTATTAAAATGTTTCTGACATCTTCTCAGTTAATCAATATATGAACAGTCTGTTGATTTAATGACAGTGTTTTTTAATTCAGTTCATAACTGTTCATCTAAACTGTATGTCTAACCTAAGTATTCATCCTCCACAGTTCCACAGACAGTAGCTCCAGCTCCCTCACCATCACCAGCTCCCTCACCATCACCAGCTCCCCAGCTCGGTGCAAGTGAAGGTTCCACAAACCTAAAGCCTGCTGGTCCTGAGAGGAAGAGCCCAAAAGAGGAACTTCAAAGACAAAAAGTCCTTCTGGAAGAAAGCGGGAAACGACTGGAGACTATGAAAAATCAAGGCAGCAGCAGTGACCGGAAACACGTCAGGGACAACTTGGCTGAGATTCAAAAGAGGCTTTCTGAACAGGTGGACAAGTGGGGCAAGAAGAAGATAGAGGGGTCCAAATGGAAGGGCAACAAAGACAAAAACCACTGGAAGAAAGAGGAGAAGAAAGACAAGAAACACAGAAAAGATGGTGTACAGATAGAAAAAGAGTCTTTAAAACAAAACTCTCACAAAGAGGCTTGGAGGAAGAGCCAGGACGAGTGGGAGCGGAAGAAAGGTGAGCGTAGAACGGACCGGGAGGAGAGGAGGAAGGAGAAAGTGTGGCACAACAAATCTGGTAAGAAAACCCATGAAAACCACCATCATAACCATCACCAAAAACATCACCAGCACGACTTCTGGAGAGACCAGGAGCAGAAGCTAAACCGCAACATCCGTCCCCAGCTCGGATGCAGCTCGGTGGAGGACTGTGCCACAAAAGAAGGGCTCTATCCAGTGGAGCTTTCTGAATTTGAGGAGCTTCTTGAAGGATATTTGAGCAAACTGGATGATTCCTCATCTTCTAGTGGTAAAGATAAGATTCGCAGACTGACTGCACAGTTTTTTGAGGACGGTGTGTTCATTCACGACCGGATGAGGTTCAGTGACTTTGCAGAGGACGTGGCGGATATCTTGGAGGACACAGTGGACGTCCTGGAAGGGCACAAAGATGATGAGTCGCTGGAGGAGGAGATGGAGGAATTTGAACGAGAAGCTCTGTGGAAGTTTGCAGCCACAGCTTAAATTAAACAAATCGCACAAAGAGGGGAAGGAAATCACTAAACACTAACATTTACAAGAACAACTGTGTGTTCGATCAGACATTGTTGCCTATTCTCTGTTTTTCAGAGCTGTAAGTGTATTTCATAAATGTGTATCCCTCTGAGTCTGTAATTATATCAGCTAGACTTGTGCTTGTCATTTCGGACTTAGTTGTTATCGTTACCTACCTCTGTCAGGTCATGCCTCCTAATGCAAAGTCCTTCCATATGTGTTGTGTAGATTTTCCTCTGCTATAGTGTTTTCACAGTAACCAGTGCATGTTACAGTTCATAAAAGAGAAACACAAGGATCACCATTTTAATGAAAATTGGCATTCATGTTGAGTCTAAATTACATTTTTCATTTTTATTGTATTCAGATTGTTTTATGAAGTTAATTATGTTGACAGTTAAATAAGAA
>JAVQKC010003361.1:0-28399 GCA_036025475.1 Philypnodon macrostomus
ACAAGGACCTCATCCATCAGTCCTGGACACATCTACAGCCTGTCCGTCCTGGGAGTGGATCCCTCTATCATGTGGTTCTCCCTAAGGTTTCTCTTTTTCTCATAAATGGGTTTTTTGGAGTTTTTCCTTGCCGCGATAGAGGGTCTAAGGACAGTCCTGTTGTTTGTATGTTTATTGATTATCTATTAACTTTGTTACTGTTTGAAATTACCTTGTTTATTGTTTACATACATCTCTTTTTGTGAAGCCATCGGAGGCAACTGTGTTGTGATATAGGGCTATACAAATAAAATTGAATTGAATAGAACTGTGCTGTTCTTTTGTGGTGCTTCAGTGAACTACACCGGTAAACAAAGCACACTAGAGACATGGAGATTATCTACGCCCTGCTTTTCAAAGATGTGTTCTAAAGGTAAGAGTCTGATTTCAGTACAACGTGAATAATATTGTGGGACAATTTGTATTAGCAGAAAATGTAGCCATATCAATGTAGCATCCCCGCTAGCATTAGCACAGCTATTTGGAATGATATAAACAACACTTTAGTTACTACTATTTAATTACTATATCCATCTCACAACTTTGTCTCCTATAAAAACTCATTAAAGAGGCGTGACTTCAGGGGTACATTGCAGATGCGAGGGGGAGGGAGCTAGAGACATAAAATATTCTCTCGCCACTAGGGCAAATTGGGCACATACTCTGCTGTAAGATCTGGATTTGTATGAGCTCCCATTATTCTGTAAAAGCCTGTTGAAAGCATGTGACTTGATCTTAGATTTCAAGGTACACTGGGTCGATGAACTCATTCTTGAAAGGGTGGTGGCAAGGGGGAGGTGAGAGAAGCTTCATTCACCCTGCCGAGAAGAGCAGGGCGAGACATTCAGAAAGCTGTTGTGAGCTGGATTCACACTCAACTAAATTACTTTTATAACTTAAGGCCCATTCTATTCCCTTATTACCAACGCCACTGCTCAAACACACAGTCGGTCCACTCTTGCCCTGACACTTGTGAGATATTTTTAACGTTCTCCCCAGCAGCAGCAACAGCTCTGTGGGACCTGTAAAACCTCTATTCAAAGACTTTATCCATATAACCACCTGCGCTTGCACCCGCCATTATCACAGCTTGTTAACTTCATTGTGTGGTTAACCTCCGCCAAGGCCATGAACCGCTCTTGACCGCAACATGTAACCACACGAAATCGCTGTTTCTGCAAATTACTGAAACTGACAACATGAGCCAGGGCATTTATTTGGTTTAGCTTGAGTTGAAGTGTGTTATGACTGGAACAAGTCCTAAAGTCTCAGCTTTGACTCTGACAATCACACTCTTTGATGATACTAAACTGGACTGAACGGTTTCGACCAGGGGTGTTTGTTTCTTTCTGTGGGCCACTTTGGGATGTTAAGATTGTTTTTTGTGATTTTCTTCTCAAGCTGAGCTACACATTGAAAACTACTACACAGATCATTTCAGTCAACTGTCAGTTCACCTAACCGTCAGAGAAGGGCTTACTTTTTTCTGCGCTAGAGAAAAGCTAGTTCTTGCCCTCACATTGACATGTCTTCAAAATGAGGTATTATACAGTACAATGTAATGTGTTGATTACTGTTTTACCAACCCTGCTGCGAGCCGGACAGTGGCTGTTCCAAGGACTACATTTTGCCCCTGGGGCGCAAATTGCCCAGGTCTGATTTAGATACTTGTTTTGACATATGAGTGTCTCTAACCTGTATGTGTCTTCTGCTGGGCTGGAGGCAGGGGTATATCCTGTGGTTGCTGATGGTGACGGCTGAGCTGCTCAATTTTCTGAGAGACTCTTTTCATTTCTTTTTCCACCAGATGTGCTAACCCCTGCTGGTCCTGCTTGAAACTACAACACAAACCACACATTATTGCACATCATATTAATTTTTCAAGATATGATGTATGTATATGTTCAGTAGCTATATGTGTATTTTAAATGATATGGTAGGAGACCTCTGCAGCAGGGTGCTCAGGTCATCTCTTTTGGCATCTCTCTCTTTGTTGAGCTTGTGCACCTGCAAGTTCAAAGCCTTCAGTTGGAGGGCCAGGCTTTGGAAACCCTGAACTACAAACGTAAACAACATCAGTTATGTATTATACAGGCTAAGGGTTTATAGTGCAAATTACAATCACTACAACTTACACTTGTTAAACAGAAAGACAGTGTTTTCTCGAAGGTCTGTGAAGTTGATTTTGTGTCCGTATAAGAATCACCTCATAGATTGTACACACAAACTGGTGATGTCAGTGAATCTACTGTTTGCTCAGGTGAATGTCAGATAGATCCAGGCTTACGGTACATGCCCACAAGGACTTTGAGCACACAGCTCATGAAAGATTAAATACATTGACCAGGATAGGGTTACTGTTACGACTCTCGTAAAGGTGTTCTGGGTATTCACTTTACATGCGTGTGCAGGAGAGTCACCCGCTGGCCTTAAATGGACGATATTTTGATGAGACCTCATTGTATTTCACACATCAACATGAGAACCAGATTTTCCATCACACTTCTGGTGGGTCTCAAAGCAGCTTTTGATCTTTGGTGTATTGTTTTTGAGGAGGAATACAGTAGGTGGGGTGTTTAGTCTAAAAGTGATCTTCCCACAGAATTTTGGTCTTACTTTCTGAATATAACCAACAAATGTGCAATTTTAACAATACAAAGTTATGAATTTCCTGGGTATCAATCAAAATGACTAGAATACATACTCCAATTTGAGATGTTCAAAAACATGTATAATTCTTGTGGCGTAGAGCACAGAATGTTCAAATAATAACTTGACCCCTGGGTTGTGAAATATGTATCTTCTTTCCAAAATGTATTTTACAGACAAATGACCACAACCACAAAGCCACAGCTGTCAGATGCATTCAGGACCTACATCAATTTGTGTACAAAACTTCACATAACACTAAGCAAACATGACAAGATGAACCAGACAAAAACACAGTAAAAACAGAGTAGAGCTGTAATGTATTATTTTCAAAAAACACTATTTCATTCTGCCACCTTTCATGGCCCCAATAAGGGACATTTTGGGGTCTTGCCCATGGACTAGATTGTATCTTTGTGAAACTGCCAGAATATTTTAAGTCACTGGTTCTCAAACTGTGGTACATGAGCTCTCTCTGATGGTACATGGTTTAGTCCTGCTTAGACATAGTTCAGTGCTGCTGTAGACCTGGTTTAGAACTGATTCAGGACGGGATTAGTGTTAATGCCTCTCCAAATTGGAGATGTTTTAGGGTTTAGTCCCAGATTACACCTGATTAAGACTTATTTTAGTTTTAGTTTAGAAGTGGGTTGGTCCTAGGTGGTACTTGGGTCAAATATATTCTGACGTGGGACTTGAAAGAAACTATTGTTTTAAATGTTCCTTGGGTGGGTGACCTACTTTGAACTTTCGATGACCTCTGGTGACCTGTTGGTTCATCCAGTGTTGTTTCAAGTGGGACCCACAGACTCTGCAGCATCAGAGTCAGCACAGACAAGCACAAGCACAGCAGCAGGCAGCCACTAGAGGGAGACACACACTACTGCTACAGGCGTTTGCAGACACTACCACAGAAGACTTGCATTTTAGATCCTTTTTTGGTTTTACATTGAGGTGTGAGAAATACTCTTCATCTGTTCTCATTGTTACTTCAAAATAAAATCTAAATTATTCAGCAGATGTAAATAAGTAACTTACTTCATTTACTTTTGAGAGTTGTGACGTCAAATCTACAACTACTGTCACTAGCACTAACAATATTGCTAATACTACCACTACCCCTTGCACTGAAATTAAATGTGATTTACTTAATAGTTTCATGCCTTGACAATGAATCCTGCTGTGTCCAAACAGGCATGTGTAGCGTGACAGACACAGATGAGCAGACAAATCCTGGAACTTACCCAGGACTAAACAACTCAAAATTCACATTAAAACCACTTTTTAGTCTTGATCTGATTGGATTCATCGGTTCATCTGCTCGGTTCACATACCTTCTGGGCCGGAGTGGAGCACGCATGGCCTTCTGTCATTGGATGTTAGCCTAACTATCAAAACAAGAAACAAAATAGCCTCAGTTGTACTTCAGTGTTGGGCCATAATAGTTGGCTCTCCTGCCCACACCCACATTCATATTGAGGCAGTTAGACTTGGACATGTCAATTAAACTAAATCAACACACAAACAAGAGAAACACACAGACTCTCACCTCATCTGGTCTCTGTTCCATCCCAGTAGCAGCCATTACAGACCTGATAACAAAATTTGAGGTCTTAAGTCTATAAGTCTAGGCCGAGATCGTTTCTTTCCTCTCTTTTCTCGTCTTCATTGTGCGTCTACAGCCATGTCTTTTCTCTGTTTTATATACGGCCTATGGGGCAAGGCATCATGCGGTTGCCAGGGTAACCCGACTCCCCTTTAATGAAAACAATACAGGGAGTGCAGCTTAGGGCGCTCCCAGATACAATGGAGCCCACGCTATTGGGTGACAGCTTCTTTCACTCTCATCGACGGGACTCAAGCTGTGGTAGTGAACTGATTGCATTGCATTCATTTAGTATTTTATTAATCATTATGTTTGCCACTAAATAGCAACATCCTTCTTGATATTAGTATATCTGGCTAAATCTGATTCTTACAATGATGCGCTCTCAAAGATATTGTGAAACTCATTATTTCACCAGAGGGCGCCAAAATTCAAAAGTCTGTTTTGTAGTTTCCCAGACTCCAGACTTTATCAGAATAACCTCCCAATCATGTCCCGACTTTTGAATTCACTCATGCTAATACAGTATAATTGGGTGATGTTCGCAGGATTGGAGTTGAAGAGAAAAATGAGAAGGTAATGTCCCAGTGTCGTATAATCAGGTCAAAGTAGATTCCAAAAACACAATCAGAGATATACATTGTTGCTATTTGTTGTCATAAAAGAGACTTACCAGAGATTATAATGATTGAAGAAACCATCAGTAGTGCAGGAGCAATATGTGAAGCATCGTTAGCAGGGCCATAGAAAGACTCTGGCTTTAGACCTCAATCAATTCACCTAGGAGTGAACAAACATATAAAGAGGATACATTATACCTATATATATTATAACAAATTCAGCTCTTTATCTTTATCATTGTGTAAGGATGTCGATACTGAAATACAATCACATTTAAAACCGTTTTGTGTGTCATTTAGAGTCAGGTAAATCAGTAAAACCATTGTGCTGCTTGTTAAATCTCTGTTGACATTAGATATAAATAGAAGAAAACTGCTAAAGCATTTGTTTGTGTCAGGAATAGACACCAACATCATCATCCGTTAATCACCTAAGATAAATCTGGATTCCTACAAGGATGCCAGCCAGGTCAGTAAACGAGAGGAAGTCTCTGTATCAAGTCATATTATGGTGTAACAAGAACTATGACAATTTGACAGTACAATTTCAACTGCTCACTTATTTCAGTCTTTCATTGCTCATAGATATATTTGAATATTTTGGATATGGTTTAGAGAGAAATCCCTGCTTTTTATGTTACTATCTTTTTCCCTTGAGTTATACATTCAGTATTACCGGGAGGGTCATAAAGAACTGACGCTATGGTCCACTACATCAGCCCTTTCTTTAGATACACAATTACAAAATACATTTATATTCATTGTTATCGGCATTGATCCATACTATTATTAAAGGCTTTTATACATCATAACTAAACAATGAATCAGTGTGTCTAGTCATGATATGCACATAAGCAGGTGCAGACACAGTGTGGAGTGGGAGGAGCTTACTGTGTGACATTAGATTGGTCACTGATGTCACGGAGCGGAAGGACTGGATGAGCATAAACCTCCATAAGGACCAAGGGCTTACTGGCTTTACACCCATCTGCTTCTGTTTCACGCACACAAATGTAAAACGCACATTTAATACACACATACAATACATTACATGCATCTCTCAAGTGATCAAATCAAGGAGATAAGAGTAACTGTATAGAACACTACTGTATGTCTTTACTACACGCTGTCATGCCAGAGAGATCTAGATTTAAAAATAAAGTCCTATACCACAAACAAGTCTCAGAGTAGAGCAATATTTGTTTTATTTATTGGTATGTGGAAAATACAGCATACAGTATTTTCTCCTGATTTGTTGTGGGCTGCACAATTGAATTATCAGTAACCACTGTCATGTGTTGGGTGGTTGTAGTTAAGAGGTTGCTTTGAGTGTGGGACAAAGGCAGGGTTTGTTGGCTGTACTTCCTGTCTGTCTGCCTGTCTGTCCGTCACATCATTGGCAAAAAGAGTAAACAACATACATTTGATGTGTGCTGTAATATAACCGTACATCCTTGAATTTAATGTATCTCAACAGTAGACAGCCTATAAATAAAACAATCGTTTATTAATTATAGCTTCTGCTCAGCTTCCATATTTCAGACCCACCTGAGCCCAGTGTGCACGTGCACCTCCAGCAGTAGCACACACCGGGTTGGTGCGCATGCGCGAGGCAATTTCATATCCTTCTGCACGTCTGAAGACATCTCTCATGCAGGTTAGAAAATGTCCATTTATTTGTTGTCATTGCAACAGTATGCTTAATTGTTTTGAGTTTATTGTAGTAATGATAATCGTTTCTCTGTGAGCTTCTCTGTCTCTGACTTTTATCTTTGTGTTTCATACATTCAAGCTGAAATCTTACCCGACTGACTGCAAGCCATAGGCTATGCAATATACGTTTTAACACACTTGCGAAATCAGATGAAGCAAACAAAAGCTGAGGTTTTGTGTGCATGTCAGGGTTTCTCTTTTGCGTTATTTGTGTGTTCGTTTCGTTTGGTTTTCGGGTTGTCACTGCTTACACTTGACGTTAGCGGCTGAACAACACTGACAGCTTGTAGCTAGCTAATGTTAGCAGTGCTCTTTTATGGCTGGATTTCCTCCAATGTATTGGAAATATCGAATTTCCTCTCAGAATGTCTGTCACATCTGTGGTTTAGCATTAGCTAAATTAGCTAAATTAGCTTTATTGGATCGGACAGCTCGATGTGTCATTGCTACAATGTAATGTAAAGAGACTGTATTAAATTAAGTAAACCAGAGACATGCATAATGTTGGACTCCTACATATTCAAGAATTCATATTAAATACAATTCATTGAATCACTGAAGTGCTGCTGTGAACGTTTGCTTTGATTTAGCTAGTCTGATTGTAAGTGAATTAATCATTATTACTCATGATGTGACCATGTAGGAGAGGTGCACTCATAAAACCACACCTGTAACACTGGCCCCAAGTTGTAGTCCCCTTATATGGGGCCGTTATAAGAAAGTAAATGTGGAAAATAATATTCCCTGGTTTTACATTTACTTGTCATGTGGCCTTTTAAAGCATGCTATAAAAATGTTATGGTTGCTACCAAATCTAATCTTTGGACACTCCTCATGTGACTTACTGAAACACACACACAACAGTGTAAACACGCTTACTGTACATTGCAAATTTAATGTAAATGACAGCACCATAATACAGACCGGTGCCCAGTCATTAGTTCTGCACATGATAAATCTGTTCATCTGGGTCATCTGAAGTTGTTTTTGAGTCTGTCACATGGTATTTACTCTGTATTCCATTTCAGTTTCACAGTTACTAGATTCAGCGTGTTTTATACCAAATACATGTTAGCTATGATAATTAAGTTTGTGGTTTCAGATGTTTACAGATTATATTTAATAAACTTAAGCTAATTGTTTCTTTCTCTGTGTTTCAGAAATCATGGGTATCTTAAAATGATATAACATTAGAAACCTTTTGAAATCCTTTTGTATTTGTCCAGTTTAAAGTATCTATAGCCATGGCTGAAGAAGAGTTTGGCAGCTTTGTAGACTGGGCCCAAATGGGTGACCTGGCCAAGAGCAGTGGCCCCACTAAGGTGGACTGCAAAGACCTAAAGGAGTTTAAGCAGATGGCCCGACAGGGATATTGGGCCAAAAACCACAAACTCCGAGCACAGATATATCAACAGCTCATCAAAGCCATCCCCTGTCGCACAGTCACCCCCGATGCAGAGGTTTACAAAGATATTATGAAGAATGCAGGCACAAAGAAACCTTCAACAAACATTCCCCTGCCAGAGTTTGTTGATGGAAACCCAGTGCCGAGGTACTGTCTAAAAGATGAGGCTGTAGCTTCAGCTCATCAGATTATTAACTGTTTGGCAGGACAGTTTCCAGACATCTCTCACTGTCCGTCCCTCCCTGCAGTAACTGCATTACTGCTGCACTTTAGTCAAGATGAGGCTCAGTGTTTTGAGCATGTTAGTCGTATTCTAGCCTGCAACGAGCCCGGTAAAAGACTCTTGGACCAAACGTTCTTGGCCTTCGAGTCTGGCTGCATGACTTTTGGTGACCTCGCCAACAAGTACTGTGCCCCGGCACACAAGCTGATTGTGGCCTTATCTCAGGATGTGCAGGAAGTCTACTGTGACTGGCAGCGCTGGGTTCTTGGCGATCTCCCTTTTAGCCATGTTGTCAGAGTACTGGATGTGTATCTTGTGGAGGGCTACAAGGTACTTTATCGTGTGGCAATAGCGTTGTTAAAATATTACCGTAAGCACAAGGCAGGTGCCCAAAACAGCCAGGAGACCCAACCACCTCCAGATTCAGAGAAAGTCCGGACAGACATCCAGGCCTTTGTCAAGGACATTGGCTCCATCGTCTCACCTGAGAAGCTGTTAGAGAAGGCCTTCTCCATTCGACTGTTCAGCCGCAAAGAGATCACCCTGCTCCAGCTCACAAATGAAAAGTCCCTGCATCAGAAAGGAATCACTGTCAAACAGAAACGGTATTATTTACGACATAAAACATACCTTTTATTATTCAAATGAAATATTTCACAATTTTTTTTAACTTTTTTATTAAATTAAGATGAGCAAATAAATACAGTAAACCCACAAATTGTATTCTTGTATTGTAAATGTATTTATAGTTTGATCATTATCTTTAAATATTTTGACATAAGCTATATTTTCCAGTCTGGATTACTCTTCTCTTTTTCTCATTCTGCATCTCAATGTTTCTTTTCTTTACTTTTTTGGTTGGCTTCTTTCTCCATCCATCGTCTTCCATCTTCATCCTCACTCCTGTGTTACCACATGTGGTTATTTGTGCAGGTCTAGGTGGGTTCTCTGGGTTTTTTCTTGCCTACCCCAATGTTGTCTCTTGACCTATTTCATTGGTTAATACACTAATTAAACTGTTTAACCTCTTTTACCTCTTTGCCCGCATGCCTGAAGACGGAACGTGCAGTTGGCTCTTAATCCTGACACCTTCTCTTCGGAGATCGTCAGTGCCAAGGAAATGCGGGACATCTGGACGTGGATCCCTGAGCGCTTTGCCTTGTGCCAACCACAGCTCCTCTTCACTACTTCCACCCATGGCTGCAGTTTGAACAGGTACGCATGAGAAATGAAAATATACTGTAGCCACTTCATGAAACCTTTTGAATTTGGTTCCAGGTTCTACTCACATATTGAGGGCTATGAACCTACTTTGCTCCTCATCCGGACTACAGATGGTGATGTAGGTTCTTGATGAGAAAGATGAATTGATCTGTATTCTCTATATCTGTTGTCTGAATGCTGTATGTGTTCTCAGGTGTGTGGAGCCTTTCTGTCCACAGACTGGGAGGAGCGCAAAAGAGGAGGAAACAAACTGAGTTTCTTTGGCACGGGAGAGTGCTTTGTCTTTAAGGTCAGGTTTTTTGTCAAAATCATTGTATTACACTAAATGGCACCAATGCTTCATTGACACTACCACGCTTACGCCCACCAGAGGGTGCCATACACACTTGCTTCACTTAAGTGTCCATATGGGCGACCTGTCCTGCTTCTTCACCAAAACCTGTCTTGTTTAAAGATCACCACACTCACTTTGCAATGTACAATCGTACCACTGTGTGTGATTATTTGAGTTTGCATAGCACCTGATGCAGAAACGGTCTGTGTCTCTGATGCCTCTTGCATGCATTATTCATTTGTCCTGGTGTGCAGCTGTATGCATCAGAAAACACCCTTGTCTCACACACACTGACACAGATCGGAAACTCCTGTAAGCTGATACACTATCTATCCAGTGCTTCATTCGACACTACATATAGCCACATCATGGATCTAATATTTTTCTATTATTATTAGTGTGCTACAGTAAAAGTATCCTATTACAATAGCGTCCTTTGCATTTAAATACTTCTGTTTATACAGCCGTACTGTTATAATTACTCCAACCCAGCCGTCACTTAAAGTATATTTGTTTTTGTCAATAGCTAAAACCAGAGATGGAGCGCTACGAGTGGGTGGTGATCCGCCACCCTGAATTAGCTTCTTCCTTAAAGACCCAGAGCGAGGACAACTCGGCCACTACTGATGGTCAAAACTCAGACGGCAATAACTTGCAGCAAACAGAGAAACCTGTAGGGGAACTGTCACCGTTTCTGTCTGCCCGACACTTCAACCTCAACTCTAAAAATACTTCCATGTTTATGGCTGGAAATTTTGATTCTATCATAATTGGTAAGTAATGTCTTTTTTACTGTTTGATTTGAGTATACTATTGTTTATACTTCTGAGATACCTTATAAAACTATACTACTGTCTCTAACTAGGTGGAGGAGAAGGTAATGCCCTGTACATAGACTCCGAGCTGAACCATGGGCGCACTGGCTCATGTGCCACATTTGACAACCCTCCTCTGTGCGCAGAGACTTTCCAAGTGTCCCTGCTGGAAGTCTGGGGCTTCCAGGATGCTATGGCTCAATAATGCTGAATGCATGTTCATGTCCAAATATAGTATAATTGTTTCATATGCAGCATATCAAATTCAGTGTAAAACAAAGCTAAAGCCTTAGTCTATTTATCAACATAATCTCATTCACATTTATTTATAAATGCACTTCTTAAATGTTTATTTTTGTTATTTTTGGTAATATTGTTTACTTAAATACAAAAACAATCTTTTGTGACTGTATAGAGTAAATATGATGTTTGTCAAAATGCACTCATCAAGCTTCTCCGTGACAAGTTCTGAATATATATATCCAGACTTTGTATGTGTCTGTTTTAGCTGAGTCTGCCAAATCTGAAGAACAAGTACTGCTGTCCACTAAAGGAATTGTGGACAAGGCCATGAGAAGTATTGAGTACTATATGTTTAGTGAGGTGCTGTGTATACAGATTCTGAATCTCAGTGGGACTTTCCTTGTTAAATAAAGGTAAAATAAAAATAAAATAAAAAATAATAATCTGAGGAATTGTGGTGTAATATAGGGCTATTGGTCTCTGGGATTCACTGGTCTGTTGTATGGCGCATTGACAGACTGGTTTAGGTGAGTGGATAGATTGCTCTAAATGTGAATCCTCTGACTGTGAATAATGGAACAATAATGTGAAGAAACACTAACTACTGTGTCATCTGTGTACTTTATCTTCATGTTACTTTAACCTTGGTGTAATATCAGACAAATGTAGAACTGTGCCCTGTTGGTGTTTTCTTGCATGTTGTATCAGTGACGCTAATGTAATATACATGTGCAAATACAGCTAATTACTTTCAGTCAAAGAAAGAACTCTTTTCTCTGTTCACCAATCGCTATGGTGGTTTGTGCAGCACCAATGAGGTCACACTTCAGACTGTCACAAATGTGGCAGATGCCTTAAAAAAGTCAGCTGACCTTGTACTTTTCTTTTTAATCCCTGTGTCTGGTCAAACTAGAGTTGTCTCTGGATCCTTAAATGACTCATGTAATGTCTGCTCTTTGTGGAAGTGTATGAGTGCCTATTTGGGCATGACTGGAAATATTTAAGAGACATGAGTCAGATTTACAAAAAAAAGAGCCAAATAATGATTATAAAAAAACTAAAAAATCAACTAAATTTTAAGATGTTCATAATAAAAATTATCTCTTTCAGAAAAATATAATTCAAACAATTTGGGGAGCATAGCCATCTTCATAGCAGCAGAAAAACCCTGGTTACAGATGATAAAAAGGCAAATAATTAATTGTTACAACCAAGATTGGCAGAACACAATCTCTGAATTAGCAGATCCAGACCACATCGGGCCCACTTTATTAGATGTAGCCAGACAGTATTCTATAATGGTAACCTAAATACGTGTGCCAATAATGTGATAGATTGAAATAAAAATGCTTATCTACTGTATTTTAACCACATTACAACCTTAAACGTGTTATAAAGTGAATGTAGGCCTCCGTCTATACGGCCTCTTCATTGAGGATTCACACTGAGCTAATCGCACATGCACTTCTATATTTAGCTTCTCCTTTGGGTGTTGGTCTGGCGCATCTTCTGAAGACCATGCTTCCCAGCTCCGAGGAGTAAGACGCTTAAGTGTTTAAGTGTACACTGAGAGGGGTGTTTTCCTGCCAGCCCCCTGCTTCTTGGATCATAGGGGGGTCTGCACAAGGGATCAACAGACCTCCAAGTCAGCAAACATGGTTTCAGTCGGTCACATTTGTTTTGCATAATACTAAATCAAAGTGAGTGTTCTAATAGCAAACCCTCACACTTTAGCTTTTGATTGTCTACAGTACACTCTAAAATATGTTACTCTCTTATTTTATGGTAGTGTTCCTCTCTGAGCTCATCAATACCCCATTGTACAAGTCAAATAACAGTAACTGAACTGAATGCCTTGAACTTTTGCAGATTACAATGGATCCAAATCCTGAAATGTCATTAGGCCTACTGTTTGGTTTTGTATAAATCCATCTTTATGTTGACTTGTGGATATGCAATCTTTATCTGGTCACACGTTCACTTCCATAACCAATTAGGATATAACTGCTGTTTTATTTTAAACTAATTAATCAGCCCTAGAAATGATAAGTGATCTTTTAGCCACACCCAAACCAAACAGTATTCTATTTGCACACATCATATTACATCTAGCTGAATGTGTGGACTGTAGGCTAGATGTTGTCTGATTATTGTAAACCCCTTTTTACCATTTACAATTAAAACATGAGCATAGATCCTGTTCACTGCTGGTCAGTATCAGTCTTATCTGCGTCCTAAAGTGTGAAGCCCATTTCTCATTACCACCAGGAGAAAATGCATGGCTTGTGATAGTATATTTACAGTAGGCCTACATGGGAAGTGAATGGGGCTTTCTGCTAATAGTGGGGGGAGGGGTCTGACAGCCTGACTGGACCAGTGCAGAGGAAGAGGATGGATGGATGAAGACAGAGCAGGGGACTGTGACTCACTCATCTCTCCTATGATGTCCCAGCTTCGTGACCCCTCCTCTTTCTAGATGTGTGAGCCTGCACTAGTAGCTATAGGGTGGAGTGAGGATTCTCCCCCCCCCCATCACATAGACAGTCATCCTGAAATTCTCTCAGTCACACGCAGCATGCTGCTGCATATCACAGCTGGCTGTAAACCATCTTGTGCGCCATTGTAGAGGTGTGGTGCAAAATGTAGACATGTGTTTAGCCTACATCAGAAACTGATATATAGGAAATTGATACAGTGGCTCTAGTACTGTTATTTATTAACCAATATGCCTTTAATTATGAGAATGATGTGTACTAATATGCAACATGCGTTATATTTAATATGAGTTATCTGATATATATTATTTTAGTGTTACACCATCCACACCCTCTTATTTAACCCTGTGATGACAGTGGTTGTGATTTTGAAGGTTGAGTCCAGAGGTATCAAAGGGGAACCCTGCAGCGGACCACACCAAACTGATGCTTTACAGGGGTGACCTTCAAAAAAATAAAATGTCACAACTTTTCTTTTTCTTTTAAATAAGCTATTTGCGTTTGTAAAACACACAGACTTCAGTAAAACAATGAAACATAAGCGGTATATAGGTAACTAAATCATATTAATTGTGCACCCGTGCCCAGCGGATGGGAGGTCCCATCCGTGCGGGCAGTCAGGTGATATTTTCCGCTTCGCCATTTTGTGTTGCTGCGCCGGGTATTTATCTGAAGAGTCGTGACTATCCCGTTTACACTGCTAGTTAGGTGGTCACACGGTCCGCGTTTACTCTGCTTCCACTTAATTCCGTGGCCTTTGATAGCTTGAGACGATACTCCTTATAATTTTGTATATTTAGTTTATTTTTATATTCAGTAAGTCAGGATGTCGTCGGAAAGCCCCGAATACTCTCCGTTCTTCGCAGTGATGGGTGCCTCTGCTGCGATGGTCTTCAGCGGTAATGGATACGATTTATTTATCTCAAATGTTTTATATAGTTGTTATTAAATTATTATTAAATGCATGTTCTGCTAACCCATTGGAAACCCCATCCCTCTCCACAGGCCACTTACAATGCTCAGCCATGAGCCGTGTCTTAGGGCTTACTTGCACAAGCCATCCGCTAGCTTTTTAGCTAAGACTGTGCTAATCTTGGCTGTCATTTATTAAGACTTTGCCTCGGTATACAGCCAGTATGTTGGATTTACTCTTCACTCGACATGGCATTTTACCAGCTAGATTTTAGTCTCTGTGGTTTCTCTTTCAGAACAGTGCTAGGCTACAAGGCTAACCAGCTGATGACGACTATAGTAGCAAGTGACTGTAGCGTGTATACAGGTTTTATGACAGTGAGCACACAAAATAAATGTAAAATAAAACTATAAAAGTCTCAACTCAAACCACTGTTTTTCAAATCACGCTGGTCAGCAATTGCCCAAATACCCTATGGTCAGATATAGGTTTAGCTGCCTGCTAACGTGGTAAAGGTACATTTCTGGCGTATGCTTTCATTTCTACCGATCAGATGCGTCCATTTTTGTGTTAAAGGTCTTGACATAATCAATTTTTAAGAGGCCGTGTGTCAATGGCTTTTTGACATGAGATTGGTGTAAAATGTATTACGTTAAGGAGTATGGCATGGCACTACTATTACTAAAAGGTCGCACTGTTTGCGTAAGTAGCCAATATTGTTTAGTTATTGATTTAAATATGTTCCTCAAAACGAAAATGGGCATCGTGGAATAGGCCCAGCTGGGTAACTTCCTTATTGCTCAAAGGAATGATACAAGGTCACATGATAATCACATGATGGGACTTCTTACTGGGAAATGGAGTTCGATTGTAAAGTAATTTTCTAATATTTATTTTACAGGGAAAATGTTTTTTATCAATAAGCTGAATACAATGCCAATGAAAGTATGGTGACATGCAACAGTGCAGGCTCTACATAGCCACTCATGGTGACCCGGTTGGGTTGTGATATAATTGAGGAGGCATTATAGTATTAAGCTCAATTTAATGTGAAGTATTGACAACTGGATAGTTGTGAGATCACATTGGCACAAAGCAGAGACGTGAAAGCAGTGGGTTGATCAAGAACATCTTTACAGTATTTGGGGGAACATGTTCTCAATGAGTGGAGGTCATACATTGTTTTGTAATCTGCATAAGTCTTATGTTTTATTCCAGTGGTTGTAAAGTGACATCAAGTGACCCAAGCATCCAAAGGTTATGAGTAATGACTCTGTTGTGGTGTCAGGTGATGTGACAACTGCTTCCATTGATCCTGCTACAGAGCAGATGACACTAGCCGGCCATTATTCATGATGAGGAAGTGTGGGTGCACCATTGCCCACCCCCCCACTCGACCTGTATTTCAGCATAAGATATAAAATGGGTTAAAATCCTTTAGGTAATGATTTTACTGATGGTCACTGGTTTTGCAAGAAACGAGAGCACAATCCTCAGTGCGGTGGTTTTCAGTTGCGTTTCACAACTATTTAGCAAAATCAGCAAAATGTGTTGATTGTGACCTTCTCCACACCAGTGCTTCCTTATTTCATTGTTACTCACATTGGCCCAGTCCAGTTAATATTGAGTGGGCTTTTATGTGCAAGATCATGTCTTGCTGGAGGCGGCACATCCCACTTTGACATCACACTACGTCACAAGGGCAACCCACACATCAGATATTATGCTGCAGGATGTAATGCTCTTTACCTAAAATGAACGGATTAGGATTAAACCTCACCGCCGCAGCCGCACATCAAACCTTTAATGATGGAGGCGGAATGTCTCGTTTCAAGACTCGTGACGTTTCTCTGACTTGAACCTACTGTATGTACATCTCGTGCACAAATGTAGATCGAAGAGTATGAATGCCTCTTTGTGTCTTATATGATCCTGATATATGTAGCAGCTTGACCTATAGTAATTTAGTTTGAGCAAAGTGGTCCTCAGTTCTACTCAGCTTTGATGAACCTGAGCGATTTAACCTAATGTAGATAGAATCAGTCACAATGTGAATCAATAAGGACTGAGGAGTTGTGGCTGCGTGCCATGTGTACATTTAGAGATTGACTTGCGTCTCTGTAACACATCTTTTACCCAGGAAAACGGAATGGCTTTGTGCACAAGGTGATGTCCATGATACAGTTGTATATTTAATCGGTGTGTATCTGCAAAGAAAAAAACCCTGTATTTGGTCAGATGTGTATTAATGGCCCTTCCATCTCCTCGTACAGAAAGAGCAAATACTCATAAGGTCAATTTTAGACGAAATAGTGGTTCGATGTTCTAATTTTAGGCCAGAGTAGTGACTTTGTTCCTGCAGTAGAACTGTTGTGACGTAGAAGTGCTCTGCTCTTCATCACAGGCTGTCCTGCTTACGCTGATGATGCACTCCTGTTTCTCGTTTTCATTTGACTGATGCTGGGCTCAGTCTCGTGTGCAGCTGTTAGTTTTATTTTCTGTTGTCCAGTTTAGATGTTGTGTAATGTCAATGTTGTGCAAGAGAAGAAGTGAATCGGTGTGATCAGTGTGGAACCTGATTTTGAATTAACTGCAGTATAGTTAAATTTCCCCAGATGGAGCCATCATGGATTTTTTTCATGGGGAAGTGAAAATGGCATTCGTTTCATAATGTCTTTTATCACTTCTGCCTCTTGCTCAGCTGTCAGCTGGGGGGAGCGGAGTACCTGGCGTAAACGACAAACTTCACACAAAGGCCCTGGTGCCCGGTCCGGGACCAACCTCTTGCCGTGAGGCGACGGTGCTAACCAAGATTACTTACTTACTGTTCAAGATGACGGTCTCCTGGAATCAAAACAATGGGCTTTTAATGTATTGTAACGTTACCTGGTGTATGGTGACAGACCCTTTACATTGTATTTCACTGTCACATGTCTCTTTCCATAGCCTTGGGAGCGGCCTACGGCACAGCCAAAAGTGGTACGGGAATCGCTGCCATGTCTGTGATGAGGCCGGAGCTCATCATGAAGTCCATCATCCCTGTGGTCATGGCGGGTATCATAGCCATCTATGGCCTGGTAGTAGCTGTGCTGATTGCCAACAATATCTCAGAGAAAGTCACCCTCTACAAGTGAGTTCAACATTTGTTGGGTTTTAGTCAGTAACTGTTCATCACAGTTTATTGCAGGTTACATGTCACAAAGTCGGCAGTAATTTTGTGAAAACATAACATTTTAATAATTTAGCTAATCTGGCCTTCTGAAGCATTATTGTTCCAGTGATATTCACATTGTCAACATGTTGTAGTGCGATTGTTTAGCATAATAAAGTAATCCACACCTCTAACATTTCTTGTTTATGCTTGTGTCCAGGAGTTTCCTTCACCTGGGAGCTGGCCTCAGTGTGGGTCTGAGTGGGCTGGCAGCAGGATTTGCGATTGGCATTGTGGGTGACGCAGGAGTACGGGGCACAGCTCAACAGCCAAGGCTATTCGTGGGCATGATCCTTATTCTTATTTTTGCTGAGGTCTTGGGTCTCTATGGGCTAATCGTTGCCCTAATTCTGTCCACAAAGTAAATGCCCAAACATCTCCATTACAAGATCTGTCCTTTATGTTGCTGCTGGAGAAAGTGTATAACGGGGAAAAATGTAAAATTTTGCCACACGAGATGAAACGAGTGAAGGCAAAGGGGGGAGCTAATTAAAATGGATTTATGAATATGGTCTTATCAACAATGTGTACAGTTGTCCCAGTTTGATAGTCAACTTGTAAATGCGCAATGTAGTGATTTGTCTGTCTTGTGTGCGTGTGTATTTCAAAAGTTGTATGATTTTCTTTTTTCCCTCCACTTATTTCAGGCCTGGAGGCCGACTGAGGCAGCTTGGTCTCCGGTCTTAAAAAGCTGACCAAAGGGCCGTACAGCTTTTATTTCTCTCATATCATTGTGGGAGGAGACAGTTTCTGCATTTAATCTTAAGGATCTGTTTGTAAAGAGAAATGTGTATGGACTTGAGGTTTTTTCCACTGATTTTATTTATAATAAATTGTTAATTGAACTTTAATCCCAGGATATAATATACATATATATACGGACGTATAAATATCTATAGATTTATGCACTGTGGGTGCATTGTGATAAGTGGTTGGAATTCCTCTGGGTGTAACTCTTGGGTTAAATTAAGATTGCCTTTAGTGTGTTGCTGGTGGAGAGGGACTTTTGTGTGTAGCTGTATTCTAATCATGATGCAACATTCTCAAACCTCAGTGTTTCCTGTAGTACTGCTGTTTGCATTAAAGGTGTGTGCCCACTGTTGGGTCTCACAAGTGTAATTTCCAGACAAAAAATATCATCATCTTCACCCCCCTCCTCATCTGTGGTTGTAATTCATCACTTATAAGGCATTCCATCCATTCAAATCCTGCATGGATTTTCAGTGTTTTTGTTGCTATTGGCTATGAGGTTCACAAGCAGGCTAATTTCAGATAACACATCCAGATCAAGAGCTTGCTTGCATTAACAAAAAACATTTTGAAAAATGCCTGGACACCTGATGATGCGTTCTGTAGCATATTGTAGATATCTTGAGTGTATGGGACTGGCCTAGTTTATCAAAGTACTGTTCTGATTCGATCTGGAGTACATCTGAAAATAGCACTGCTTCTGACGCATTTCCAGAAGCACCAATCTACACTCCTGTATTAACACTGGTATTAAAGTGATCCTGATGTGTCACCGTGAATGTTTTCACAATCAAATTAAAGAAGATTCCAACTTAGGTTTGGCTTGGCTTCTGCACACAAGTCACCTAGTGGTAGTGTGTTGTAACTGCTATATAGAGTTTTGTAAGGAATAACTTGAAATATTTATGAGGTCTTGTTAAGGCAACACAACATGAATGCCCATTAGTGGAAATGGTCCCGTTTAATAACATTTTAAGGTATCGGACAATTATTCTTATAAAACACTGACTATGACAAAAGAATGTCAATCAAGCTTCCTGGAGGCTTTTGAGTAGTGTGTCACATATGCTGCTTATTGCACTGAATGTGGTGCTGTCTGGAAAGGACTGCATGAAGTCTTTGCCCTCTTCTGTGCTGGTGCTCAACTGAGGATCCAAGGGCACAGATCCTAAGACAGAAATAACATCATTATATTCAATCCTGACACCATTGTTATAACAGGCACACACCATTTAATTCTAAGTGCAATGTAAGCCCAGGTTAGTCAGTCACTCAAGCGCCTTTGCTAGCTGAAGCTAAGCTCCACACTACAAACAATGCATCAGCCTCTTCTTTACACCATATGGACCAGTGCTGGGAGATACTGTTAAATAAACTATTAATTTCACCAGTGGTTATTGATTGTGTTAGAGCCAGGGCAATGTCTGCATCGACCATTTTATCAGTGACGTAAAAGCCCTCTGAATCTTGAGAGACGATACACACATTACACGGAGTGGTGTGACACCTTGTGGTTGAGAGCTTACATTACAAGTAATTTAAAACATTGCCTTACCTAGAAAGACTGATCCAGTTAGCTTGGCCAACTCTTCACCCCCGCCCTTTGAGAAGATATTGCTGCACTCCTGAAATATCATCTCTTTGTTTTGAATTATGCAAAAGTCCACGACATAAAGTGGGAATCTGAAGACAAAAACTCACCGAGCAATGCGGGCAAACAAAACCACTCATGTTTTCAATGATGCCTAGGATACGCACGCCAGTCTTCTTACAAAAGGTAATCTCCCTCCTCACATCCCCAGTAGATACAGCCTGAAAAGAATAAACGTAAAGTCTGTGTAGAAACATTATTGGCCACAGTATAGAACGCCATGCTCTTTGTTAACACACTGCACTTTGGCTGAAGCTGACAGTTCATTTGTTGCAGTTGTAATGACAGCAGGAGCCCCAGAGCAGGCTGCTTTCGTATCAGATGAGGCCACAGAGAGTGTCCCGGGGCTAAAGTCCATCCAGTACACAGTAAAACATCACACTCTGTATCTGACCCCCTTTGTGTTCTTGACAACTGAAGCTCTGGGTATAGTAGTAGTATAGAGTAAAGATATATCAAATATAAAACTAGGGCTGCATAATCACAAAAGTTTCTGTATCACCAAAATCTTAGGTAATAGATATATTCTTAAATGAAGCCTTAAAATGTAACTTTTCCAAAAACATAAAACAAAAACGTCAACATGAAACTGAACTCTACTACTGCCTAATGTATTTAATCCAATGTTACCTGTGGTGTGGTGACCAATACTGCTCCATCCACTTTGGAGTGTTTCTTCAGGTTTTCCAAAACAGCTAAATGCTCATCTGATGTTCCGGGTGGTGTGTCTACCAACAGTACATCGAGCTCTCCCCAAGCCACATCTGACACAAACTGACCAATCAAAGCTGCAGACAAACAATCAATCAAATACAATAACTGTGTTTTCAAACGCAGATCCAGAAGTTTCATTTACATTTGCATTTTGATAACACAAATAAGGTGCACCTGTCTTCTTGGGACCCCTCCACACCACCGCCTCGTCCGGGTCCTCCATTAGAAAGCTTATAGACATCAAGGCAAGGTTTTTCTGTGCGTCTGTGTAGACTGGCACCCATCCCGAGTCACACTGGTGCACATCTGGCCGCCCAACGCTCAACATCCGGGGGATACTGGGACCACACAGGTCAACATCCAGAATACCAACCTTTTGAACACAGACTTGTCATTATTTCTCCACTGATATTGGGTATTTTGACCATAGTCAGTCTCTTGTGCCCACCTTCTTGCCTGCATGTCTGAAGGCCAGTGCCAGCTCTGTGGTGATGGTGCTCTTGCCCACTCCACCTTTTCCGGACAGAACCAGGACCACATGCCGAACCTGGGACATGCTCTCCTCTGGTAAAGTAAAAAATAACACAGAAAAAACACTTAATGATTATAGCGAGTATTGACACCAGAAGTTATGTAAAATGTTACATCATCAGAGTTCACGGCCAATAATTTAATACAAGAGCAGTTGCCATTTGACATAATAGATATAGTGAAAACCTGTTGGACTTAATGATAAATATAGCTTACAACAACGGTAACAACAGTAATAAAATGAATATACAAACATGATTACCATTATTTTGGTCCATCTTTCAGAGGGGGGACCAGAATGCCGTAGCACAGTTGCCTAACGAGTTAGAGTACTTCCGCATCTCGTAACGCTTCGTCTTACAAACCAATGACCAACGACGCTTTGAGGTTAAGTCCCGCCCATGTCACATCCTAACCAATTGTATCACGTTGCGCATAAGACTAAAAAATAAACGCACTGCAATGTATTTTGAATGGCAGTGACTACATTATGTCAGTTAGAAATATGTTCTAATGTATAATTATATGGGTACATTTTTGATTTATTATTTGTAACAGTTTAATGTCAGTAAGTTATTTCAGCTAATAGTGCCCTCACTGGACTGAGGTTCTCCTACAGAAGTCATGTTGACGCGGTTACATTTACAAAGACGCCTCCTTCAGCCTCCTTCAGCCGGGTTTTATCCCGTGCACGCAAGCGTAGGGCGTGGAAGACTAATGTTTACGTCCGTCTGAGAACTGGGACAGGGTTCATCCTGCACCTGTCACACACACGGATCTGAACCACGCAGGACTCCAATGAGCCACTGCAAAACAGCGATCAAGAAGACTACTCTCAGGTAAGGCTTTGTTTTAGACAAATTAGAGGTCTTGCAACCGCTTCAGTACATAGCATTAAGTGTTTTGTACTGGCATTTAGTTTTTACATTGGATCTGCCCTGACATACAATAAGAGAATAAAGCGTAATCGACTCCAGGAAATACAATGTATAGCCCGTTGGTAATTGTGGGCATATTATTAGCCTATATGAAACATTTCAACTTTCATAAGCAATGTAAAATGCCGTCACGTAGCTAGTTCCGTGTCCACTGACGATGCATGTTCAAGTACAGTGGCCAATGTAGGTCAAGCGCCAATTAAAATAAGACTAGCGCCAGACTAATCTACATTAATGGCAGTAAACTCCTGCACCTGCTGGATTGCCACTCAACAGCTGGTGTGTTCTGAACATGCCATTGAATTTAGAGAACATAGCCAAAACATTTTAGGTGATATACAAAATGTTTAAACAAACAATATAATTTCCAGTGGGAATAATGTGTAACAATGTTAGCAACATTATTTATTTATATGTATTTAGGTTGAACTTCAATACATAAGCATTTGCTCAATAAATATGGTCATTAATATGTGACCCCAGAACTAAGGCTTCAAGTTACCCAAGCGTGTGTGTGACCTAGTGTGCCAGCTGGTCACAAGGTGTTGAACCTGCTGTCCACAGGGCTGCCATGCTGAGACGGACCAGGAATGGTAGGGCTCGGCATTTGGCCTGGACTGAGACGCGTTCAGAGGCAGATGCCATGGCACAGTTCCCAGCATTGGCAAGAACAGAAGAAGAAGAAGACCAAATAATACAGGTAATACATGAAGCATTGAGACCTGTGGCAAAAGAGTCTGTGTATGAGGATGTAATGTATATGGGTCTCTTAACCCAAGTGCAAACAGTGCCATGACAGCACGAGGCTACCAGTGCATAGACTAGAGTAGGTCACAGAGGGTCTCAAGAGGCTCAGTATTTTTGGAATGAGTCTAATTTTACGCGCTTTGACACATGACTTGCTTAACCAATAGGATTTCAGGATGTGCTTTTAGGGAAAAGGCTACTATGGGCCATCAGTCACAAGATCTAGCCACTATTGGAGAATAGCTTCATCCTCAACTGTACAAGATGCTGTATATGCCATTTGTTCTCCCCAGTTCAGTGACCTGGTCTCAGGTGTGGATTTTGTGGCGAGTTCGCAGCCTGCCTCTGAAGAGCTGCCCAGTACTGACCCAGTGACAGGGGAGTCCTTCTGCCAGTGTCAGCAGCAGGACGAGTCCACACTGGGGTCTGTTCTCACTGGTATCAGCCTTATCAGTGACTGTCAATGTGGAGAGGAAGACCAGGGTGAGACCTTTGTACAGTTTAGTCACATGTGAAAGTCAATTAGAGCTGATTATTCGGTTAAACCGATCGATTAATCATAAGATTGAACCAGGTGAATCTAAAACTCACCTGAGGACTTCTGGATAGAGCATATTTACAGACATTCATCTTAAATGAAAAATGTATATATTTTTATACAGTTTTGGCTTAATTATTGCTCTTGTAAAACAACAAATGGCATGTTTTAGAGTCTGTATACGCCATTAACAATAATCATTTACTAAATTAGTTGACGATTATTATTTCAAAACTGAATTAATCTGATTTGTGGTTTCTGAAGTCAACAGTGCTCATTGATTTTAGGAGATTCTTTTAACTCAGAAGTATGTGCTAAGATTCTTTAAAAGTTAAATTACATTTTTACTAATGCACACAAGTAATTTACTACTGTTTTATGATGTGTATGTGTCATAGGTGTGAGGTAAAATAATGACTTTTGTATGTATCTGTTAACACGCTTGATCAGCTCGTATTAAAATTCTCTTTTTAGATTTTGACTGGGTTTGGGATGAGAAGTGCAATGCCCCTGGAGCCTTCTTGAGCTGTGATAACAGGAAAGTGAGTTTCCATTCAGACTACAGCTGTGGAACTGCTGCCATCCGGGGAAACAAGGAGCTCGCAGATGGCCAACACTTCTGGGAAGTGAAGATGACCTCTCCAGTTTATGGAACAGACATGGTGAAAGGAATACGCCTGAATAGTGCTGGCATTGTACAGGAGTATCACAGACCACTATTAGACCACTTAATGTTGTCTTTGTTTATTGTTGCAGATGGTGGGAATAGGAACATTGGAAGTAAACTTGGAGAAGTTCAAATACAGCTTTGGGAGCTTTTTGGGTCATGATGAAGACAGCTGGGGGCTCTCCTACACAGGTGAAATGAACAATATTTACTGCTTACAATATAATTAAAAACCTTTACTGAGTTATTGATGCTTTTTCTATAGGTCAGTTCCAGCACAGGGGAGACAAAGTCAGGTTCTCCTCTCGCTTTGGTCAAGGGTCTATTATAGGAGTACATCTGGACACATGGCATGGCAATCTGACCTTCTACAAGAACCGCCACTGCATAGGTAGGCTTTTCATAAATGATTTTTTAAATAGACTATTTTAATAGCCATAGTATCATATTTTCATTATCATAAATCTTTGTAAGTGAAAAAATACTGATCGTGATGTATGGACATTGGTTCCACACTAGGTGTTGCTGCCACCAGGCTGCAGAACAAGAAGTTCTACCCCATGGTGTGCTCCACTGCGGCCAAGAGCAGTATGAAGGTGATCCGTGCCTGCTACACTCCCACCTCACTGCAGTATCTGTGCTGTGCCCAGCTCCGCCACATGTTCCCAGAATGTTCAGACGTACTGGGGGCTCTGGATATCCCCCCAGGTCTTCACACCCTCCTCCAGGCACAGATGGGCTGGGTCTTCTCTCTAGACAGCAGCACCAATAATGACACTTTGGAGCACAGTGTGGACTTGTCTGATGTTTATTGTGAAGATCTGAGCCTGCCTTCAAGTCCAAGCATCAGTCGTATCTCGAGCCCCATGTCAAGCCTTTGCGCCTGTGCCTCCCTGAGCCCCTGCTCCAGCCCGTTCTTTGACACTGTCCCGTACCAGTGTCCCTGTCAGACGTCCCACGCTCAGCCATGCACCTGCCCCCAGACTCCCCCCAGCAGCGACTACGACAGCTGCTGCTCCGAGCCCGAGGATTACCAGAGCAAAAGATGCCGCTGGACATGACCACTGTGTTTACCAGTGTTAGACGTCTACTGTTGCCATTGAAATCTTATGTTGGAAATCAGTAAAAATACTGTAGCCTATAAGTATGGCTGTGGATTATATGGTGTATGACACATTAATTATGGAGAAGAATGATTTAATTAAGAGCAAAATACAGGAACATTTATCTATAATTGAAGTATTCATATGTTATAGTACCTTAAGCTATGGTACAAAGCACAGACATGTATATTGCTTTATGTTATTCTGTTTAATCAGTTTAATGAGTCTTTGAAGCTGAGTTTATTATGCAGGCTGCTCAGGAACGGGAGGAACTGGAATATCAGTGAGAGTTGACGTTTGCTGTGGTTTTGTATTTACAGTTTTGTTTACTACTTTTCTTTTTTTACTAAAGCAATTCTTTAAAATAAAACTGAAATGAAAATCTCTTGAGGTCTACACGATTTATTTACTATATCATATTTTCTTTCATTAAATATAGTCCATCAATATTTTCTTGTATCAGTTGACATGATTATAAATAGGCCTGCATAGTTTTTACTAGGAGACTGTCATGACATCTCAGGCCTATGTAAGGTTGTATCAACACATACACAGCCGAGACAAGGTTTCACCAGAAACCATATAAGTAACGACACCTAAGTATCATCAGAGATACACTTCAGTCCAGGACCAGCTGTGGATTCTGGCTTGTGAAGCAGCGGTAAACTCTAGAAGATATCTCCGGTCCAATGCGTCTCTCTTTTCCTTCAGTCTTCACGAGAAGTCCAGCTAACAAACCTTTTCTCTCTTCCTCTGATTCCAAGCTCTGGTATGCCTAAAATATAGGAACCATTAAGTTGTGGAATAATACATATTAAATGCATTTAGTTTATAGCATTGAACCATCCTTGGTGAAAATTCATACTGTCTTCTTAAGTTTAACTGTTTTTAAGGTTCTTTTTGTGTTCTTTTTGAAAGTAACAAATACCACCGCTGGATCAGAGAGGCAATCGAGATTAGAAATTGCGCACTAAGGACCATGAACCGGGATGAAGGAGCCTACACCCTGTCCCACACCTGGGACGCCGTCCTGTAAAAGGCATCCGACAGTAGGGGGCGTAAACGCTCTCGGCAGTCAGATAAAACTACTTAAACAGCCTACAAGACACATCACAGTAACATCACGTGACGCTTCTGACGATGACTACAGGAAGTAGTAAAGTAAACATGTAAAGCAGGTAAACAAAGCTCTCTGTCTCACAAAAAGAACCTTAAACACAGACAGCCAACAAACCAGCCATTGAAAACAGTTGTGAAATACAAAGCACAATAACTTATTGGATATGATTGATGATGTGTGATTGACAGCTTGCTCAATCGCTGCCACTGGAGTGAAAGGTAACTTCTCCAGATAGAGCTTGTGTTAGCTGGAGTTGATACAAATGTAGTGTGAAAAGGTCAGAAACACTTTGCTGCAGATTGAAGTGACAGAGAGCGTTAGGTTTGTTTATACTCACTGCTCCAGAGGTGTGCACACGGCCGAGCAGTACATTCTAGAAGCTGTTTTTTTGTATTTCACGTCTCCATCCTTGGATAGTGACCTTGAGTGTTTTCTCTTTCTTTATTATTGGCCAAACTCTCTTCTCTGAGTATATTTCCTTCCTCCTGGTTTTCGTCATGCTGCTCCTTATCCCCCATTTTAAGCCCACAGCAACAGAGGTGGCTCACATGGACAAAGCTGCTGAATTTCAGAGTTTCACATTCTAGAGTATCTGGGGTTTGCAGAGAATAGCAGAAAACTATTTAACATCCAGTGAATGATAGTTCTGTGGGTGAAAATACCTTTGTGATAACAAAAAGCTACCTATTGCTCAGATCATCCACTATAAGGTTATATTTGAATGCATTGCATGAATGATTGAAAATCCCTACTAAGAGTATAAAAGACTGAAGATGGATGTCAATAATACCTTCAACCTGTTCTATTGAAATGGGCCTGACTCAACACACAAAAATGAATGGAGCATAATGGCTGCCTCCAAGACAGGAAAGCATCCATCAATAGAAAAAATCTATAATGCATTTTCAAGCTTGTGATTTAAACAACGCTCATACGATTTCATAGTTATGGTGTTTTATGGTGAGATGATACAACACAATAAACTCAATTTGTGTTTAATTCAAGCGTTAAATTATGCTTTTTAAGGCGGGGGAGCATCAGTTTACCAGTTTACTGAGACAAAATACCAATTAAATGTTCAGTTTTTGACAAAGTTGTGGCTTGTTCGACTAGTGTTATGTGAAAATGAGCCCTTGCAATCACCTTGATTATATGAATGTGTCTCAGGAGTGACAGAAGTGAAACGTTGGGCTATTATTATAATGTTATTTCCTCTGGCAGCTTCACAGAGTGCCTTAATTAACTCTTGTTTTGATATTTAAATCATTCTGAATTCAAGACATTGTACATTTACATTTACAATCCTCCTGACCGTGTACTGACCAGTTATGAAAGCCTAAGCCTCAAAGCAGTAGCCATAGTAAGCGCTGACCACAGTGGAGCAGAAATATGTGAAAGAGAATGAGAATGAATATAATAATGCAAGCTGTAGCTTTATTGTTTTGGTGTTTACAAGCTTCCATCACCAACAGAGCTTGTAATGACAATGCATTTAAATACTTTAAATGGAGAAGAGCTGCCTTTTACAGCTATAACTGCTTCCAGGCTTTCTGTTCTTTTTCTTTTTCAGTTTTGTTTTTGTGTGAATGTGTGCCTGTTCATTCTGTAGAGTATTTATGAGGCCAGGCACTATTTTTGGACAAGAAGGCATGACTCAATCTCCATTCCAGCTAATATCCAAAGGTGCTCAGTGGGGTTGATGTCCGTGCTCTGTGTGAGATAGTCAAATTCGACTATAATAAACTAATCAAACCATGTCTTTACAATCGTTGCTCTGTGCACTGGGGCAGAGTCTTGTTCCTTCCCCAAACTCCCCCCACAAAGTCTTGGTGAAGTGTTATATCTTATCTTTGGAGATAAGTTGCCTATAATAAACAGGTGTGGCCCAATACGTACAATGAATATAATGTAATATAGTGTGTGTGTGCAGAGGTGGGCATTACCCAGTTACATTTGCTTGAGTAACATTTTAAATAAATTGTACTCCATAGAGTAGCTTTACTGCACAATAATTTTTACTTTTATTTGAGTAATAATATTTTGAAGTAACTGTACTCTTACTTGAATAAAATCTTGTAAATCTAGAAAGAGTAAGAGTACTTTTACCACCTCTGTGTGTCATGTAAGAACAGCTTTATGTGAAAAATGTG
>JAVQKC010003367.1:0-10676 GCA_036025475.1 Philypnodon macrostomus
TTCAGGTTCAGGTTTATTCACTTATGTCCCTCTATATTACAACAATAACCACACAGAAAAGTGGACTTGGATTATGTAGAGTCAAATGCAGTAAATTTCCCTTTGGGCCAATTGAGAGGTAAGCCTGAGGGCCACAAGAAATTGCTTTTGGCCCCCGGGCCATAGTTTGGACACCCCTGCATTAAGCTCACGCTGCCTTCTTCACAAACAAGGAAGTATGAGAAGAACAAGCATCGGTCTGGACCTGGCTTCTGTTAACAAAAGAAATCAAAGCAGCAGTAAATAAGGTAATATATATATATACATTGAAATAAAACATCAGATCCTCACATTATTCCTGACAGATCTGAATATTTAATGGATCTATCAACCAATCAGGGTGCTCCTGTCTTGTGAAATCATCTGACTGGTCAAACAGTTGTGTCCCCAGCTCTTTCTGAATTGATTCAAAACTAAACTAAATGGTATAATATCAAGACTAAACCAACCAAGTGGTTATTTTAGCTCTAAAAATCCACCTTCACCACTATAAACAAAAACTGTGCTACCACTGATCCCTGAACCACAATTTGAAAAAACTATATCAAATGCATGTATTATAACAGTGAAGATAATTGATGGGGGGCAAGGGCCCCCCCCCCCAAAAAAAAAAAAAAAAAAATACAAATGGTGAATCTGATCATTTTTATTAGTACATAGGTCCATTACCCCCCTATATCTATCCAACCACACACAAAAGCTGCAGATTATCAATAGTAATTTTCCTGCCTCCCATCTCCCATTAAAATGCATAGGGCTGTAGAATGTTGTAATGTCACCTGCAACCCAGAAATTACTACCAGCGAGTGCAATACTCCAAACTATTTTTATTCCACAACTGTCTGCTCTTTTTTTCTCTGGGTGTTGTAGCAGATCATTTTTCTGCGGCTTACTGTAATGGCCACAAAAGCCATTATTAGCCAACCAATTATACAATGAAACATGCATTTACTAATCTAGATATGTATATCTTTTGTTGTATTATTTTTAATGGAGAAACATCATATTGTAGTGTCTTCAAATCTGTACAACAAACCAAAAAATCTTCTTTTTTTTTTAATAAATAATCTCTAACGTATTTCAGTAAGTATACAATAGCCTTTTAAATGAATACAATTTTTAGCCTGACAGGTCACATCATTTTTCAAGTAGGTTTAGAATCCCCCTCCGTTCACAGCAATTTCCTTTCAGTACAATTGTGTCAGGTTTGTTTTTGTTTTTTTTGTCTATTCAATAGTATTCTATGTCCATTGGTACTACACTGTGGAAAACCAACTTAAATGAATATAAACCAGACTAATAGGATTCTTTGTTGTCACTATCGGGTTTAATGAAAGTTGAAAATGAAAAAAAAAATGGTGTCCCTTGTACCGGACCACTCTTCATTTGTTTTTCTTTACTCGGATGGGATGAGTAACAAAACAAGTATTTACACTTAAAATGTTGTAAGTAATTCCAGCCATTCTTTTTTAACATGTTTAGCCACTGAAGAAATGCTTTTTCCAAGTACATACTTCAAACCATACAGGGGTAACTTTAAAGGGCCTATTTATTCTTCAAAACCGCTTGTTTTGTTGCTTTGTGAATGGTCTGTGTGAGTTGAAATCTCAGATAAACATATAAAACCAGTGTATTCTTTCACTTAAGTTGATCCTGGCTCTGTGCTTTTCAGCCTGGAGTACCTGATACATGAACACTCACAATATCCCTATATACTGCCATGTTTACATTAATTGCAGCCTATAGGTGTTTTGGCTTTGTTATAGGAGGCAATAAGCTGCGCCCCGGTGAGCACCTCCCATGTGCGATCATCACACAAGGGAGATGCTTACAGTCCATTTGTCTGCAAGCTCACTGACCATTAGCCGGCCACCATACATAATGTATAGCGGTGACCTTTCTGCACAGTGCGCCCTTAGGCCTATAAGGCATTGTTTGGTGTTGTATTGATTTTTACCCCCCTCATAGATGGAGACGGTGATTTGAGGGGCAGGGAGACTGAGTGCCGCTGTGAGGGAGAGGGCAGGGGAGGGCGAGACTCAATGGAGTGTAAAGAATTGAAAAGGCTCAGTGCAGAATTGGACGTACACTGTGGCTGGCTCTCCTACCTGTGGGCTCCTCTTTTGAATCTGGAGGCTGAAAGTCCGTCGGTACGTTTCGAAGCGATGTTGAATGTTTGTAAGTGCCACCTATACAGCCCATTAGACTAGAGGGACAAGAGCGCAGCCGCATGGTAAACAATTTAAGTATAGTGCCTGGAAGATTCAACATTCATCAAGCGGTTTGGAGAAAAAGAAGAAAAAAATAGTTGAAGCTAGCGGTGGAGGCCGATAGGGATCCCATCAGCGATCCTTCCCCTATAATCTGCACCAGTGTTCTTTACATCGCTCTTGTGCTCCAGCTGACAACTAAAGTGGAGATACAGCGGGAAAATGGGTCCAGAGAAATGTTTTGGTGTCCTACAGTGATGGATTCTTTAGGATGGGTGGCTGATGAAAAGTGGGGTTGAGAGGCAGTATTTGAATTCACTTTGTTGTCACGCAGAAAGGCCGCTTGATGTGGATCTGGAGGAGGACACCAATACCGACAAGGCCCTGACACCCACCCCCCACTGCACTAAGAATATCACCCTGATTAGTCAGTTAACAGTCCGTCAGATAATGTGGAAGAGTTACATCATCACCCATTGCGTCATTCTCGCTGGCTCATAAATAAAATGGTGTTGTTTCACAGTTTGGCAAAAGTGTGGATGTGTGCCCAATTCCTGAAACACTTCAACATGTCATAATACATTCATATCAGCATCACAGTGACTCATCGTTCTGCTTGAGGGGTTTTTAAAAGAACATTTACTTGCATCTCGGAAGTTATGTTTTGTGTTATGTATTATCATGAAAACTATTGTGCATCCTTAAACAGGCCTTCCTTAGTAGAACTTTTGCATTTTTCACTTGCCTTGGCATTGAAGTTTACATGCTGTTGTGACTTTTGATTGGTTGATTTGAATGTCTCCAGTCTATACATCTGCGGTTCGAACTACGGACTGTTTAACTAGTAGTGGGCAGTATTGTCATGAATGTAAGGAAGGGAATAAGCTGTAATTAGCACACAAAAAAAACTGTAAAAAGTTGAAATAACTGTAAAAGGCAGGAATCAGCTAAAAGTCCAAATTAGCTGGAAATTTTTTAAATAAAATGCAAGCCGCTGAAAAAGAAGGAAAATATTCAATTTAGCTTTTGTACATAGCTTTTGGTGAAAACCCTTAATTTGCTATTTTAAGTGCCATTTATTTAGAAAAATATGCTGTTTTGCATTGCATTTTTCCCCCACACCCATTTTGAATAGTTCAGCACCTCCACAACTGGGTTAGCAATTCCGGTTGGATTGGGATTCCATAGTTTTGGCTTATAGAAATGAATCAAACAGCTAGGGCTGGGCACATTAACATGTTAATCATGTTAACTCGTTGATCAGTTAACGTTGACAATTATTTTATTGCACGTTAATGCACTTTGATCGATTGATTGCTGTTTGGCCTGCTCAGTTCACTGGATCTGAGCACACACACAGACAAACCACTGCATGTAGCTGTGACACTTCACTCACAGGCCTCTGGACATGGATTGGGTGTTTGATTTTTTTTTATTGTCCTGTTAGGGACAGGTGTGCACACTTCTAGTGCCAGTGCACACTTCTATCTGCATTCTCACATTGTATAAGTTAGACTTTTGACTTGAGGCAAAAGTCTTGATTTTAGGTTTTACTGGAAATGTTGATGACCACAATAGTTTATTTCATTGTATCCTACATGAACTACACACACTGGACAAACTCACATAGATTCCCAAATGCATGTCCCCCTAGATACAGCCACGAACCGCTAAATAAACATTACATTATGTACTCACCATTTTGAGTAGACAAAATAATCATCCTCTCATTGTGTTACATATCCAGTTGTCAGACTGAGCTCTTTTTCTTTGGTGACCTTTTGAAAGTCCTCACCTCCACTAACGCTGTCGCCTGTATGACTTTCCATTTCTGAGCTAAATTAGCATTACATTAAGTGCCATTAACTTCCATATGTTTTGGATAACTATTGACCATGCAGATGGCAAAAAACACAATGAGAAACTTTGCACTTACCTCACTTACCTCACCACCACAAGAAATGATTTAATAATTTACAGCCAAACCAGACTTCATCACGTCGTAATGTTTCTATGCATTCATACCGTAGAGATAATAAACTGGGTCTATACAAATGCATACCAAACCATATCCTGAACCGGCAGCTCGGGCACAGTGGTAATCAAAGATGGTACCGATCATCGGGATTTCTGGAATAAGGTGAATAGTGAATAGCACAAACTGGGGCAGAATACCACAAAAGGCAAAATTACAGTAAAAATGGAATATACAAGAATTTGAAATTGTACCTTTCGAAAACCTGTATAAAGCAGAAGAGCCATTATTAATTTAAGGCTGGAAACACAAGTCCAAGTATGTTTTGAACCTATATGAGAAGAACTATTACCATACATCATAAATACACATTAGTACAGTGTAGATCTCCTAATACAGACAGTTTAAATGTAACCACAGTAAATGGTCACTATGATGACCAGACAGACCAGGTCGTTCTTGTTAAGTGGAATCCATTTGGGTTAAAAGATCAAAGGAAAAACTGGACTAACTCTTACTTGTAGTAGGAATTATGGGAAATCTTCACATTAAACTTAATTTTAATTGAAAAAAATTAAATCTGTTTTCGACTGTTTGTGGCACATGTAGCCTTTATGTTGTTTGGATGAAAAATGAATGAGTACAGAGGAGTTAAAAACACACAAAGTAACATGGCAGAGATAAGGAGATTGAAGGACCTTTTGTCGACAATTGGAGGTCTAGTGCAAATTTGGTAAGTTACAGAGTTTTCAGAATTACATTTTCTGAAAGAAGGCAAAAATCCTCACGTTTGAATGTATAATTTATGTACCTGAGTAAAGAGAATTGGAACAGTCTGAAACAGAAAAGTTAAAGCAGTTCAAGTGTCACCCCAGCAGACTGCCCTTAGCGACCATGACAACGCTGTATATATCGGTGAAAACAATAAACTGTACAAAAAAGAGTTTTAATATGTGAAAAGAACAAGGTCTTGTGTTTTTGTTAAAATTTGTAGAAGCAGAAGAAGAGGCCGAAAAAGAATGCATTTGTAGAATTTCTATAGGGAATGAATGGGTAAAAACAGTGCAGAAAAACTGTAAAAGCACTGCCAATAATGTCCCAGAATTATGACAAAAACCCAACGATAAACAGTTTGCATAACGTCTAACTCAATTATTCATCATCACTTTATACTTATTTATTTTTAGTGGAAACTGAAGCATACAGTTTAAGATTTTATGAGAAAGACTTGCATGTGAGCGCTAATATTCCACCATCTGTTGTTTTCACTTTGAGCAACGCAAATAACAATCAACTTTGTCTGTGTTGGTTGAAAAATGCCAGCAATAGTGGAAGATTGAGAATTCCCCAGAACAACTTATGGTCTGACAATTACAAAACAGACAAGCAGTTGTCTTTGATTGTTTGACTCTTAATGAATGCAATGCAACATTTATCACATAAGTCTCTTTTTCTATGCCTATGCCAAACAAAGTGATATGTTTTTTTTATTGCATCCATCCTAAAGGTCCAAAAACATGCTTGAAAACCCACACCCTAATGAAAACTATACGATCTGTAAACACAGTTAGTGATTGAGTAGTAGAGCCGTGCTGCAGTAATAGCGACACTAATGCGGTCCTGATCACTGGGTTAACAGAGGCAATGGCAGACACAGGCAGGCCGGGCGCTGGGGAGAAAATAAGTGGCATCCAGCCGCGCTCTTTAATTCCTGCAGGAGATTGACACCTGAATGTGCTTTCATGCTCCAAACCACTGGGAGGCAACACCCCACCGCCCCCTACACATCCCTATGTACAGCCCCCATACAACCCCAAACCCCCTGCCTCCAAACTCCTTCTCCGATCCTCCAATTTAGCCATCTCACTCTATTAAATATTAATTCTAACTAGGCAACTGCTGCAAGTTTTTCCACTGTTTATTCTCTAAACGGCAATCTCTCACTTTGCCTTGATTGGGGATGCGTCACAAGTAAATTGTAAATCCATTAAAGGCAGAGAGAAACTGGTGGGGAGCGCTGGAAAATGACTTTTGATTTAATGGTTTGTCATTAATTATTCAGTTTGCACCATAATGTATTCAAGGCTCTAATCTATTGCACATTATGTTTATTAGAAAATGATATAAAATTATAATTAAAGGTCAATCTCTATGGTATTACGCTCTTTAATATGTTTTAAGAGAAGTCGGAAAAGCAGTGTTTTTAGAATATAGATCAAGGATGTGTGTTTTTGCTGTTTCATTGAATTGAACACTATAGTATACGCTGCAAATGTTTTAGGCAGGCTTGAGGACAGGCCGTTAGGTAAAAAGCTTTCAAAATATGAACTGTATCGAGTTTTTATCCAATTTTAAGTGAGCACTAATCCATTCACACTTTCTTGTGCAGTTGTATACATTTTACAGGTAGTTTTTTTTTCAGTTTCTGATCTGCTCACATCTCTCTGTCTCATTCTGGACTCAATGATGTTGAGTTAACAACCCCCTCCCCCCAATTGCAACAGTAATAGCTATCCAACCATTTTTTCCATCACAATCAGGTTTAACTGAAAATATACTGTTAACAAAAGCTCTTCTATGATCTCGGCCTTACTGGATTGCCATTGTCAGATTTTTAACTGTTTTCATTAAAACAACTATTTTTTTCCGATGATTTTTCAGTCATCCAAACCATCAACCCGTCTTTGTTGTCTCCTCATTCCTTTCCCTTGTGATAGTTCTGATCACCGCTGTTGTGTCCTGCTATTTCCGTGCCTCGTTCTCATTCATCTTCTGTCTCAATTGAAGGTGGATGAGCGAGGGAGGGGGAGAGAGGGAGGGCGGACAGAGGAGCCTCACAGCAGGCCTCCCGTTTTCCATCTATCAAATCAGGATTTCAATCGCAGGCACCTTTAAAGCAAGACAACCATTTAGCCAGCGCCTCTCTATTCTCCCGGCCTTGAGGTTCTGCTATTGCGTGCTGTTAAAAGGACTTCTTTTTCAAAAACATGTATCATTCAACTACATTTTCCTTTGTTGTTTTTTTGTCTTTTTGTCTTTTTCCCCAACAGTGGCCCCGACAAGCTTCTGAATCAAGGCACCTCAACGACATCTATTGAGAAGCAGTTTACCCATGATATTCTTCAGCTCTGTGAAGGGCTTGCTAGATAAACATAGCAGGATTTGTGTTGACCTTCTTGAACGCGTGCACACACACACACACACACACACAAACACACACGCGCACCCATTTTGTGTCTGTGTGCGAGTGTATACATGTTGTCATTCCTGGGTCCCCTCCATATTTAGCCCTCCATATGGCTCTTGCAGATAGCTTTCTTCGGGTCGTTTCTTGGCCCGGCTTTAATTAGTGGATTTGCTGCTAATAGATGGAGCTAATTAACAGGATTCGAGTATGTTTTTTTCCTGTGGTGTGTGCGTATAGATGTGCACACCGACATGTTTCTGTCTATCCGACGATGGAGACAACCAATGCTGTCACCTTGGTAACTATGTAAAATGGATTCTAAAGCAAGAATCAGCTTCAGCCAATTAGACATAGACATGCTATGGAGATGGCAGGGGACGCGCACCCAATACACATACAGTGGGGGTACCGGAGAGGCAGGCAGGCAGACAGCGTCTTGCCCCAGGCGCTGTGGATATGACCATCATAATCACATCATGGCCCCCTCCTTGATAACAATAACTCTGCTCATGGATGCAAATAATCCGTGAGTCCACATATCTTACTATCACAATCAATAATAACAAAGCAGCCCAATACACACGCAAAAATAACTCAGCTGTCACCCTAATGAGAAAGTATAGCCTATTACCATGGTTAGCGTGACTACTGTGTGTTTGTGTGTGCAACTGAACCCCCCAAATTAAAACCCCTATCTTGAAAACAAATGCTGGGGCTCAAAATGGTGCAAAGGGCTCACAGGGTGTAAAACGTATTTACTTTTCAAGAAGAAGAAAAGGCCATTCCATCAGTTGTGTTTTTTAGCCATGTCAAGTAGCCCTCCAATCTTCATGAAAAAGCGCACACAGTGATTGAGAAATGGGCCAAATGCGTAGGGAAACAATGAACACATGCTCTGGGCTTTTGATTTTCCCAAACGCAAACCGGTGACCCATATGCATTCTCACTGCTCCCGGGCCGTCTTGATGAAATGCCCACATTATTACTGCTGACTTTGTGATAACACCGTTAGTTAAACGCAGCCATCAGTGCGCATTTTTGACGAGTGCAGTGGGGGCCGGGCCAGGCGACTGTCGATAAGTGACTTTGTGTGTATTTGTGTGTGTTTTTGTGTGTTTGCTGATAAGTGTTGATAAGTGACTGTGTGTGCGCGCGTGGATGATTGCTGATTTGTGGCAGGGTGTCTATTGTTAATGAAATCCTTTGTGGCGCTCTGATTGGCTCATCAATCAAACAGCGGTTCGCATATTACCTATAACCTCTTTGTGCTCTCTCCAGGTGGTGGATTACAATGTGACTCGCACACACGCCGCCAAGGACCAAACATAGTCATATCCACACATGTATGGCAGAATGAGGCATTTACATTTGTAAAAGGGAGATTGCATTAACTTGTGCAAACCCATGTTAAAGGGTTTATTACAACTCTCACCCTAACACAATCCACAGAATCAAATTACCGTTTAGCAGGTACATTATAAAGAATATCTCTGGAGACAAATATATTTCATGTAATCTTTAAAATATTCTTGTAATGTATTAATATTTGATTAACATAAAATAATTTATTCTGTTCGTAAAATGGTAAAAGACCATGGCTGTTTATTTGCATTGATTCAAAATGTAGCTTTTAACCAAAGTTGATTTTTTCATCATGACATTGCTGGTAATAAAGAGACCAATGATTCCATTAAGAGCATTGATGGAGCATATTCAATGCAATGTCCAGAGCTCTACAAAATATTTTTGTGAAATGGTTGTGAGCTAACTTTGAAGCTAATTAGAGCCTATTTAAGCATTTCAGTGCTTTCTGTGTTTATGTTGAACAATACAAATCCATTTTACCAGGTTGTTTGCATATATTTCAAACCATCTTTTTATGATGTATTACGTCACAATGTGATTTTAAACTTCTTATGCCTACCCAATTATCTTTATCTTAACTGTAAAAACATGACACCTTTTATCTCATGTTACCAACACCCATTAGCATTGTGTGGACAGGTTGTGTAGACCAACCAATTGGAGCTTGATAATAAGTCCGATACTAGTACTAGTACTAAACTGATTCTCCTCACCATTAACCCTGCATATACAGTATATCCACTGCATTAACCAGGGCAAACTTGTTCACATGTATGGCATCATCCCAACACTTCCAAGCGTATTTCCAAACACATACATTTTTACATTCACGCACAACAGCCTACAGCGTCGCTAAAAGCTTTGCGCCAGTACTTTCCCCCATGTTGCTGTCATCTTGTTATCCATCTGGCCCAATGAAGGAGACAATGAGACAGTGAATGCATCATCTGCATTAATTTCTGCTTGATTCAAAGTGTCATGGCTAAAGAGGGCACAGGGAGGGGCTGGGGTGGAGCTGGGGCGCAGTGGGAAAAGGAAAGGGTTAGAATAGAAGGGGGGCGAGGGCGATGCCTTAGGGGACACCTCAGTGCTCAGGGGCCCCGGGGCAGAACAGTAACAGCAGACACACATGAGAGCACATAATCACATTCACGGCATAGAGACATTCATGCAGAAAAGCCGTGCTGTATAACGAGGTAAACATCCCAACAATAGTTATGAAATCAAATGAGGATGCAACACGGATATAGTAGCGTGGCAGTACAGCAGTTCTGTGTTAGAGATTGGATTACATGTTAGTAATACAAGCCTGGAGGCGGAAAAGGGCCCAAAGGCGAGAAAATTAGAGGTAAGATTGAGTTATGTATGCTTGCAGGCTATCAGGTTTGTGAATTTTCTCATATAAATCGGTTGCAGACTTTCAAATAGGTGACAAATAAAGGAAAAAGCTGATGGTGTCCTTTTCCATAGGACACGGGGGGCCACAGAGTAATGTGAAATGATGTTAGTGGTAGAATATGGATTTCACAGTCGCACAAGTCATCTCTATACATGAGACCAGAGAGTTGACGATACCGTTCACCATAATCAGGAGAAGTCCAGAAAAGTATTGAGATTGAGAAAACATCATAGTTATAAGGTGGACCAGCCCTGGACTAGACCTACACTTTATTATTATTATTTAACCAGGAAAGTCCCTCTGAGATTCAGAATGTCTTTTTCAGGGGAGTCCTGGTCCCAATGGGAAACCCATTATATATGTTTTTTAGTGACACGGAAAACCGGTGTAGTGTAACTGACCTCTTGACCTCAACAGACTCAGCAGGATACCTGTTTTTAAGTAACCATGGAGAACTTCTTATCACATTGATTTATAACCTTTGGAGGACCAAACAGGAAA
>JAVQKC010003397.1:0-18619 GCA_036025475.1 Philypnodon macrostomus
CTCTGTAATGTGCCTATGTACATTAAGTATACAATTGCCCGGATCAATGTGCCAAAATTCACACGATTTTGTTTATGTTCAGCAGGATTATTGGCTCAATAAAAGTGCATCAAAACATTAATTAGTTTACTATTTAATTGTCATTAATCGAAGATGTACCAAACTCAATCCAGTTCTGCATCTTCATGATATGTACCTGTGTGCAATAGTTGAAAAAGATCCAGCAAAGACTTTCTGATTTATTGCGTTCACAGTTTTGGCCCGTAATTAATTAATTACTTCATTAATATTCATCGAAGAAGTACCCAAATCGATACAGTTTGGCGTCTTTATGGTATGCACCTGTGTGCAAATGTTGAAACTGATCCGGCAATTCGTTTTTGAGTTATCGCGGAACGAACTGATTCCATAATATCGTCGCTTCGCCGATATAATAAATGCAAAGTGTATTATTTTTTCAAATTAAACTATATTAATAATTAATAATAATTAAAAGTGGTTTAGATTATATTACCTTTTAAAAAATATCTGAATTTTTTTTTAATATGTATGTATAACAGTAAAGTAAAATACTATTAGAGGTTTATTTCTGAGAGGACAAATAGCTCATGGACATTTTTGTAATGACATCTTAGGATGTTTTCTTATGGTTGTATTTTTAACCCAAGCCCTTACCTTAAATTCTTTAGGGCTATGGGGTAAGGGTAAGAATGCAAAAGCATTAATATCCCTCCTTTGTACATGCCCCACATATTCACTATCTCCCCTCTGTACATGTACCATACATTTACAATTCTTCCTCTGTACATGTATCATATATTCACTAACACTCCTCTGTACATGCAAGTCCCATTTTCGACATCTCTCCTAAGGGCTGGGCGTGCCGGTTTTTGCTGGTGACGGCAGTACGTGGTGAGGTCATAGGGGCCTGCAGCGGATTAAATGGCGCCAATACGCAGAGATAAAACAACACACTACACGTTACATTTGACCATTTAAAATTAACGAGTTACAGCATTGGTCTGGCTTGATCTGAATCTGTCTGGTTGCCAGATTTGTTACATAAAAAACACGACGCAGGAGAGGCTAGGCTAACCCAGTGGACTCAATCCGGGAAGAAGTCACTTTCTTTTTAAAGTTTCTTTGCATTTACCCGAGCTGCGGCTCATCCTCTTCTCCCAGCCCGCGGGCAGGTTCTCCTCGTCGGCCATGTCTTTATCTTAAGTCCAGACTTCTGATTTACTTTAGTTCTGCAGCGCGCTCTTTACTCTGTTGACGCTGCGCCAGTAAAAGAGTGTTTACGGCACGGGTTGTCATCAGTCCGAGCCCCGCCCCGAAAAAAAATCACAGTCGTTCATTGGCGAAGTGAGCTGTCATTTATAGACATTTGCAGCTGATTGGCCGATAATTGCACACGCGCACACACGGGAAACCTGCTTTACGACAAGTGCCAGAGACTATAAAACAGAAGAAGGGACGAGTTGAGATTCTAACAAAAACCTACAGGTAAGAAACAAGTTTCTTAATTGCGTCCTCACATTTACCTTAATAAAAAATTGTTTTTATTGACGTGTGTTATTATTGTAAACAGCCCCTTGCACACGTTCTACAGTTTTAGCCATGTTTGTTGTTTGTAACGACCTAATTTCTAATTTTATAAATGTTATTTGCATAAACGGATCAAAACCAGGTCCACATAACGCTACTCCAATACTCCAGGATTGTATGTACCTATGAGGTTGTTGTTGTAATTTTGTATAGATTACAGTATTTTGTTAGCCATTGCGTTAGCACAGTGCTAATTTTCTCTTGTCTATCTGTGCAGAAGTCAACATGATTGAAGTGGTGTGTAACGATCGTCTCGGAAAGAAAGTCCGCGTCAAATGCAAGTATCCTTTGGTACTGTGTGGCTTTTTGTCCTCCAACCTGTAAAACTAAATTATAGACAACATTACACAATCATCAGGACACCGTTATCAAGACATAACCACAAGTGCGTCACCTATATGACCCATTCTGTTGAAATGTATGCAGTGGAGGCAATAAACAACATGTTCAATCTGTAAATACCAGAATTTATTATACTATGGTACTACTAATAATCTTCAAGTAAAAGTAAAAAGCATTCATTCAAATAATTACTGAAGTAAAAGTTAAAAATAAAAGTACTGGATGAAGAACTGGGCTGAGCAACAGTTTGAATGTAATGTCAGATATGTTTTATTTAGTTGTTATTCGACAATCAGAAAATGAGCAAATTTAAGTATTAAAAAAATTGCATTTGACAAAATATAGCACAAGAAAGAAGTTCTCAAAGTTTTTTTTAACAATCTAGGTATATATAAATATAATAAAGGTTTTACTAATTTAATATTGACATTCGAATGTGGTATTGTTCATTAAGTTACCATTGTCCAGTACAAAATATAAATTGTACATGTTCTCGTTAGATTCAAAATATCAACTTAATTGAGCCTTTGCCAGTGTCTATACTAAACTATTCTTCTTGCCCAATAATTTCTCTCTAGAGTGGACATTAGTATAGTACTTTTTCTGTCAGTGTACATGCCTTGTTGTTTCTTCCTTAATGTATTTCAGCCCAGATGACACCATTGGAGATCTGAAAAAGCTTATTGCAGCTCAGACTGGGACACGGTATGACAAGATTGTATTAAAGAAATGGTAGGTTATACGTCATATGATAGTGTAATAGTTGTATTATTATATTATTAATTAAATAGGACTTCTCCTCACAGGTACACCATATTCAAGGACCACGTGTCTCTGGATGATTGTATCCTTCAAAAAAATGTTTAGTTTGTTTCCAACAATAGAATATTTCAGCCATTTTCTCTATGGGCAGAACAAAAAGAAAAGTCTCACATCTTTCAGCACAAGATTTGGACTTAACTCGCCATTAATTCTCAATTCGCATTTATTTTTATGCTGTATTTATGGGATCAATTCTTTCCTCTTTTTCGTCTTTATTATGGCTTCGTTAAAAGTTCTTACAAGTGTTCTTTCAGGGGTTAAAACTGCAAACACATTAATGGAAGCCCATCTCCCTCACATCTTCTCTCACAGACTACAACTAGTTTAATCTCCTGTTTGACATTTGTCTAGGCCTCATGATCTCCTTCTAACCATAAACCACATTCTGTACAAATATCCAAACTTGGGGTTTTCACAGTTTTAGTTAATTCTTTTTTCATGTTTATGTTCATGTTCATCATAATTCCTTCCATTTTTATTAATTTGAACACTGGCATTGTTAAAGTAAAAATGATAGTAAAGAGCATAATTAAATGCACACGATTCAACGATCTTCCCAGATTAGCAATTCGGCGTAATTTATGACTTATAACTATGACGATTAGATTTTTTTTCCAAACCAGTTCAATCTGGAAAAATAACTAGGCCTGTGCTGTCGTCCCTGACAGCAAGGTGTATATCGGCAAAAACGGCCCCATACGTCTGTCCCATACGTCTGTCCCATACGTCTGTCCCATACGTCTGTCCCATACGTCTGTCCCATACGTCTGTCCCATACGTCTGCCCCAACTGTTACCAATGGGCACCTTAATCACTTTTTTGATTTGTCTGGATGTTTGTGAAGAGGCTGTCAAATATACCTGACCTCCCAATTTCAATCCAAAATAGCCGACTTCCTGTTTGTTGTAGGGTGGGGCCATAATAATATTTTATGTTGAGTACACTGGAGAATCACTGTACCAAGTTTCATTGCTCTCTGCCAAAGTAAGTGTGTCCAGGGTCCCATAGGGGTCATAAACATGGGGGCGCTATATAGGCATTCTTTATTTGACCTCTGTAATTATATCGGCGAAACAACGATTATGGAATCAAGTCGGTGTTTGTCAGTGTCCACAGATCTTAGTTGTGAACGCGATAACTCAAAAATGAATTGCCGGATCAGTTTCAACATTTGCACACAACTGTGAACGCACTAACTCAAAAATTCTTTGCTGGATCTTTTTCAACTGTTGCACACAGCTACATATCATGAAGATGCAGAACTGGATTGAGTTTGGTACTTCTACGATTAATGACAATTAAATAATTCACAAATTAATGTTTTGATTCACAGCAAAGACTTTGAGTTATTGCGTTCACAGTTTTGGCCAGTAATTAATTAATTTCTTGATTAAAATTAATTGTAGGAGTACCCAAATTGATACAGTTTGGCGTCTTTATGGTATGTACCTGTGTGCAAATTTTGAAACTGATCCGGCAATTTGTTTTTGAGTTATCGCGTTCACAGCTAGGATCCACGTGATTCCATAATATCGTTGTTTCGCCGATATAATGATTTGTCCTAATTGATACCTGTATGAAAATGTAAAATTGTAGTAATGATAAATTCAGGTTCTGGGTGACAACCTGACGACTAAATTGGTCAGTGAGTGCATTCACTCTACATTAATTAAGACTGGTCAAATTTGTAATCTTTATAATTTCTTAATATGGTTTGTCACTAAATCAATTAAATTTAGCTTGTAATACATTATATTCTCATATTGTGCGTGCTGATATCTCTATTCAAAACAATTGCTCTGTACAGTCTGGTCCTTAACTTCGTTGTCTTCAGATGAAATCCATGATGGGATGAACCTGGAATTGTACTATCAGTAGAGTACCTCCACCACAGATGCACACATGTACACATTCACACACCTACACTCTTGTACTAGTTTACATCTCATCTGGGAATACCCAAGTTTTATTTCCAGTTAACTATGTCAAAGATTCTTGTTCTAGTGTCTTTTTGTTTTGATGTCTGTAAATTAAAGTTGATATTTACCTAAACCTGGTGTTTTTATTATCTTGAGGTTTGAGCATTGCTTTGCCGTTGAGTGGTTAAATGTGCCAAATCTAGAGATATTTCAGGCCTTTTATGGCTGGAGACATTTTTGCAACAGGAAAGAATGGGAAATGCTGTTTGGCAAACTGTCAAATCTTGATGCATACTCACAATGTTGAGTGAGCAATGCAGGCTCTATGTTTGGACTGCATGCTTTTAAGAATGTCAGGTCGCACGATCACTTTCAAGTCTGCCCGACTTTCAGCTTTGTCGTGCATCCTGCTCGTGCTGTGTACAGGGATTATGAGAAGCGATTAACTGCTCAAGACGTGCTTCCGGTTAGCACTCGTACAGCCAGATGATTTACTGACTTGTCAGATTTTGGTTGCTGCTTGTGAGGGATTGCAGCCTTGCGTCCCTCCTGGCATCACACTGTAGTAAACACGTGAACATGGAGGATAGAGGTTAAACATTTAGAACTTTGGCATGATATTGGACAAGTTGACAAAAAGTATGTTTGAAACGTCACGTGACTTCAGGTCAATCTCACTCACTGTTCTTTTGTGTGCTATTCACTCCTACAGTGTGTGTGTAGTGGATCCATTTGAAACTCATGTAGCTCAATAATACTGTATAACATATTTACTCAAAGGTTAATGAGAAAGATGCAGTGATTAAATGTTACTGGGACTCTTCTGTTTCATTTGCGTCTAGCAATGAGAAGACTACCGCCTTTGAGCCTTCAAATGATACAGCTAGAAACATCCTAACCAGTTAGTTAGGACTTAAAGGGGAACACAGAGAAACTAGTTCTCTCACCTTCAACACAAGACTTTTTTTTGGCACAATCCCTCACCTCCTGTGGCACATACCATGCCGTCGTCCACTGCTCCTGACAGGACTTTTCCAGCAGCATTGAAAGAAAGAGTTAAATGCAGAGGACATAAATACCTTAATCTTAAAAAAAAATATTGTTTACCAAACACAAATTTCATTTAATAATTTTAGATTTATTATTATCTCAATCATATTGATATTCCTCAACTTCTTCCGTTTAGGAGTAGGGGTCATGGTGAGCCAGAATCACAGCAGCAGTTGCTTACACTTTGTGCCAGACATTTCGATTCTCAACTACACTACATTTACAAACATGTCTGTACAGTGGGAGGAACAGGAGAGAGGCGATACATTTGTGGTTGTAACCAAATTAATTTCCAAAGAACACAGTAGAACACAAGTCTCACACTCGTACATGTTAATGCAGTAGTCTCATCAGCAGTAGTCTGAATAGTCCTCTTCTACGTAGTTGGCAGGAAACAATCCAATCTGCAAAAGACATGCAGTAATAATTCCGTTTGGATAAGTATTTTGGGGGCTTTTGTGTGAATGTGAGTGGAGTGCATACCCGTCCATAAACCTCGCCCTTCCACCAGCCGCTGTGACTCTTCTTGGACAAGATTTTAATGGTGTCTCCCTCTCTCAGGGACAGCTCAGTGCGGTCTCGGGCCGAGTAGTCATACCGGGCTCTGACTACACCAAAGCTCCGTGTGCTGCAACCTTCACGCACAACACATACATATGAGCGTCAGGTTCTGATTTGTGCAGGGAAAAAACAAAGTGTCTATATTTGCAAGTTTGAATAATGTGCTCCCCTTTCCCCATCCTCTCCTTCCTCAACCCTCCATCACAGTCTCGCAGAAATCAGGACGTATCAGAATAACAGCCAGCGGTCTGAAGTAGGCTTTTTGAAACTTGAAAAATGCTATCAACAAGCTGTGTATTTTGAAAAAAAAAAAACATCAGCTCTTTCACATTATTCCTATGTGTTTCAACCAATCTGAGAGCTCCTGTCTTGTGGTAGCGTGTGATTGGTGTCCCTGCACTTGAAAACAAGAACCCTTATACAGTCCAAAGAGGGTCTAGTTTTTTTCTCAGGTGACTTCTGGTATGCAATACTATTGACTGTAATTAAAAGTAAAAATATCTTTGAACAGACAATAGAAGTGACCAAAACATTAAAAAGACCACACAACTACACATTTTTGTATAAAAGGAGCCTTAGACAAAATACATCCTGGAGAGTGGTCAATTGGTTGCAGGGTTTGCACACAAACGAAGACAGGCAACCATTCAGTCTCGCAATTAAGATTTGCTAATTTGTATAAAACATGGATAGTGATAGAAAGCTGGAGAGAATACAAGAGTGCGGGAAGGACATCCATCCAAGTGACTGAGAAGACTGAGAATTGAATCTGTCTTCGTATTGAAGCTGAACTACCTGATTTTGTGCACAAAAAAAAAGAAAATTCTAGTTCGAAAGTTTGAACTAGGCCTGTGCTGTCGTCCCCAACAACAAAGTGTATATCGGCGAAACAGCCCCATACGTCTGCTACAACCGTCACCAACGGGCACCTTGAACAGACATGTGATTTCTAAGGATTTTAATATTGTTAATGAGCAATTAAGAGGCCTAGCCCCCAAACCATGACAAACATGGGAAGGGTCTATTTGACTTTTTTGATTTGTCTGGATGTTTGTGAAAAATGTTTTTGCCAAATTTTTAAAAAATACCTAAAACTACATTCTTCTTTCAGTCTATAGGGTGCGCTATAGAGGTAACTGCCATCATATTGGCCAGATGTGTTCAGGGCCAAGGGGTAATTAGGTATTTCAGGTTTGAGGCTAATCGGGCAAAGTATGAGGCTGTCAAATATACCTGACCTCCCAATTTCAATCCAAAATGGCCGACTTCCCGTTTGTTGTAGGGTGGGGTCATAATAATATTTTATGTGTACACTGTGGAAAATCACTGTACCAAGTTTCATTGCTCTCTGCCAAAGTAAGTGTGTCCAGGGGTCACAAACATGGGGGCGCTATAGAGGCATTCTTTTGTTGACCTCTGTAATGTGCACATGTACATTAACTATACAATTGCCTGGATCAATGTGCCAAAATTTACACGATTTTGTTTATGTTCAGCAGCAATATTAGCTCAATAAAAGTGCATCAAAACATTCATTTCTGAATGATTTAATTGTCATTAATCGTAGAAGTACCAAACTCAATCCAGTTCTGCATCTTCATGATATGTACTTGTGTGCAACAGTTGAAAAAGATCCAATAAAGACTTTTTGAGTTATTGTGTTCACAGTTTTGGCATGTAATTAATTCATTACTTAATTAATATTCATCAAAGAAGTACCCAATTCGATACAGTTTGGCGTCTTTATGGTATGAACCTGTGTACAAATGTTGAAACTGATCCGGCAGTTTGTTTTTGAGTTATTGCGTTCAAAGCTAGGATCTGCGGACCGATGTGATTCCATAATATTGTCGTTTCGCCGATATATAATGATGCACTTCTCTTCCCTCTTCTCCATCCCTCCCATCTCAGTCTCATACAAACCAGCAAGAATGAGAATAAAAAGCTGTGGTCTGGAGTTGAGTTTTATTTACTATAACTAAATAATAACTGTGAACTAGCAGTGAATTTTGAAATACAGCCCCTTCACATTTTTACCTGCTAGATTTTACATTATAATACAGCACATAGAGGGACTCTTTTTCTCAGACTTTTGTTATGCTGTACTATTGACTGAATACTTATTTCTGCTCAAATAGCCTTTCCAGACTATGTATACCTTCAATACTGTTGGACATGTTCTCCGTGTTGCTCTGCTCTGGCTGTTTGTATGGGGTCTTCAGAGTGGTGTCCAATTCTTTAAAATACTCCTTCAGAGAGTTGTGCTGGTAAAAGTTGATGAGCTCCTGAAACAGCACCAGTTTAAACACATGAATTCAGGCAGTAATTAATTTGTCAAGCCAGAGATAAGGGAATGCAAAGGGTCTTTTTCTTTTCTTTGAACTAAAAAAAAAATTAGCTGTGAATAAGCTGTGAATTTTGAAATAAAACCTCAGCTCCCTTAAATGATTCCTGATAGATTCTATTTCATGATAAACTGATGAACCAATCTGAGTAGCTCCTGTATTGTGGAAGTTTGTAATTGGTTAAAGTGTCCCTGTGCTCTAAAACAAAAACCCTCAAAGTGTAATTTCTTTCTCAGATGACTTCTGCTATGCTGTACTATTGACTGTATTAATTAGTTGCTCAAATATGAAGTACAATTTTTAGGTTCTGAAGTTGTGTAAAAGTGCATGTAACATATTCATTCCAACGGGGAACAAGGGGATACAGGTAAAAAGGAAGGTGAGGGATCATGTTCCCCCTCAGATTAAACTCGAATGAATTAAGCTCAAGAGTTACACACGTACTGTTAGACCCTTGAAGGCCTTCCTGTCATTGATGCGGTACAAGCCTTCACACAATGTGATCTTTATGTGACGAATGTCCATGTTGAACCTGAGAGAAGAAAAAGGAGGAAAATATGAACAGCAGTGCTGCGTAACAGGGCCACACAGAATCCATGTGGGAAAAAAACATATATCACAATAATGTCTTCAATAAAATCATGGACAAATAAAACACTACATTATTGACTCATTCAGTCCAACAGTTAGTCCTGGATTAATTAATTAATTTAATTTATCCCAATTTTGCACAGTAATACCAGAGCCTAGATCATGAGTCTGCCTATAGTTCTAGAACAACATGTGGTTCTTTAGTCCTTCTCTTGTGGCTTTTGGTGCCATCTGGTTATGTAAGGTTGGCTAATTAAAAAACACATATTTGAAACAACCATTCACATTTGTGTTACCATGCCATTTGAAATCATTTTCTGGACTAAGCTCTTTTCTTCAGCATATTTTATGTTCACAAACCTTCAATAAACAATCAAAGACAATTCCATTTTTATGGCGTGGCTTTTAGAAAATAAATATATAGAGAGATTAAGTCACACAGCATAAGTAACAAGTCCTTTATTTGTATCTAATATTTAGCTAATATTTTTAATCTAATATCCTCAGCACAAAACAGAATATATACTAATCACAAAAATGTAAGGATATTAGAATTTCAGATAATATTATAAAATGCTAATAAAAGGCAATAAATCCTTTTCAGGTGAACCTAATTTGACCAACTATAACCGTTTAAATGCATATGTCTATGAAATGTTTCAATATTTATTGATTTACATGCTGTTCTAGGGGAAATGTCTGATCCATGAATTAAGCACTAAATCTAAATGTTCAGTGATTTGTCCTCTTCATCAGCTGATCACATCATGAGACCAAGTAGACACTAACACTGATCTCCAGTACCTGCTATAGAGGCTTCAGAAAGATGTTCTCAGAGGTCTGTCACAGACTGTCACAGAGTGTCATCAGCATGTTCAGAGACGAAGAAGTGGATGCGTTTTGGTCACATTTTGTCCTGATGACTTGTGATTGTGAACAATGCCCTAAAGCTGTTCTTTCACCCAATCCAGAAATGAAGGACTTTTAGCACACAATTGCCAGAACACAGCTATCTTATTGGCGGCACAATACTAGACTCTGAGTGAATAAACACCATGCAGCTCTTGGAAGCCGGAGCGAGGTACATGTTTTGAGTTGTATTTGTTTGTCCAGTTTATATTTTCTTATATTTTGCACATTATTGGATGTATTCTTGTTTGGTGTCAAAAATAAGCACCTAAATAAATATTTTTCAAAATGGTGCACTCCAGCAATGCCGTCAGCAATACTGCCCCCGTCGAGGCACTCTGTTTATTCTTTGGTCCGAGGGACTCTCCCTCTGAAACTGGATGATGAACAGCACTCAACTCCAGATAAGTTTAAGGGAGGTGAAAGGTACCCAAGTGTCACGTCAGACCATTTGAAACCATTTACAGCAACATAGTCTGTGTGATAGATCAGGGGTTCCCAAAGTGGGAGTCAAGGGCAAGGGCAAATGAGAAGACATTGAGATTATATCGGTGAAACAACAATATTATGTAATTAAGTTTACGACAGCAAAGACATCTTAATCAGACAATTAAGAGGCCCAGCCCCCAAACTATGACAAACACAGGAAGGGTCTATTTTACTTGTAAATTTCTCAAATACATTCTTCTTTCAGTCTATAGGGGGTGTATAGAAGTAACTGCCATCGTATTGGTCAGGGCCAGGGGATAATTAGGTGTTTCAGGTCTGAGCCTAATCCAGCAAAGTATGTGCAAGTTAGAGTCTGTCAAATATACCAGACTTCCCAATTTCAATACAGAATGGCCGTTTTCCTGTTTGTTAGATTGGGATCATTGTTTGGGGGCAGGGCCTCTTAATTGCTTGTTAACAATGTAAAAACCATTAGAAAATATACAATGTCTGATTAAGGTGCCCGTCAGTGCCATAGCAGTTGTGGCAGATGTATGGGGGTGTCGGGTACGACAGCGTAGGCCTTGTTAAACTTTTGTTTCAATAAATGATTTGAAATGCAGAAAATACTTTCATCATATATTCATTGTTGTTCCAACATTTACCTTTTTTTTAATCAATTTCACCTGAAAGTCAAATATCCTTAACATGTATGTGTATGTAAAAAATAGCTGCTTACCTTACATGTTCTGAAAGGCATATCAGCCAAATCTTGGTTTTAAAAACAATACTGTTTTTACACTAAACTCTAATTGCAATTACAATATTTACCAAAAAAATAGCAATTAGTTATTTTTTCAACATTGTGCAGCCTTAGTATCTGTTACAGTGGGTTGTGCAAGGCATGTGTGAAACTAGTTTGTTTCATAGATATTTGTAATATTTGTTTGTGCTCCATATAAACACAACTGTATGTAATGCTTTGAACTGACTTACTTGATACTGATAGCAAACTCTCCTCCATCTTTCTGCCTCACCAGGAAGGTTCCATCAGAGCGGGACATCAGCAAGTTTTTAGCACCAGTCCGGTCCATGTTCCCTGCAAACCTTCAAAACAATCATTCTCACTACTCGGTACACTAGGTTCACTACAATCCAAAAGGTTACACTACTGAACTAGGCCTACGCTGTTGTACATGACCCAATATTGCCACAAGTGCTATGGCACCAACGGGCACCTTAATCAGACATTGGGTGATTTCTAAAGGTTTTTATATTGGTAATGAGCAATTTAGAGGCCCCGCCCTCAAACCAACCCAAACATGGGAAGGACTTTTTTGATGTTTGTGAAGGATGTTTTTGCCAAATTTAGTAAATCCCCCTAAAGCTACATTCTTCTTTCAGTCTATAGGGGGCACTATAGAGGTAACTGCCATCTTATGGTCGGATGTGTTCAGGGCCAGGGGATAATTAGGTGTTTAATGTTTGAGCCTAATCAGGAAAAGTATGTGCAAGTTAGAGGCTGTCAAATATACCTAACTTCCCAAAATCAATCCAAAATGGCCAACTTCCTGTTTGTTGAAGGGTAAGGCCATAATAATATTTTGTGTTGGGTACAATGTGGAGAATCACTGCACCAAGTTTCAATGCTCTCACAGTCCCATAGGGGTCATGAACATGTCTCTATTGTGACTGTTTGAAGTGATTCAAAGCAGTGTGTCGAGCTGGAGGCAGTTGTCAAAAGTAGTTAATTGGTTCATGAGGCTTCAAATTTACCATCATTAGTTAATGGACCTCACTTAGCTCAAACGTGTTTCAACATTTATCAGGGGGACAGATATAATTAAATGTGAACTTTATACAGGTGTCCCACCAATAGGGCTTCTTCATCTGTGGTGAAGAAGCCCTGAGGGAGTGTAACAGCACAACAGACACAATACCACTAGATGACAGTGTTAACCCTAAAAATATTAAAAATAAAAACAGCCCTTCAGACCATATGCCCCTTTAGTCCAGGGTATTTAGTGGCCTGAAGTGTATAAATTCAAAAGGTCTAACGTTGTTTTAGTTTTTTAAACCTATTCCCTTTTTGCGTGGTGTATATCATGGTGCATGGTGTGGTATATGGTCAATTCTTTTTGACCCCCCCAATGAAGACTGGAAGGCTAAAATGCGTTGGGGTAAGGTCTATTAAGATATGCCCCAAATATATATTGTTATACAATATAGTTATACAATATGGTGCTTTGGTTTTTGCAGTTTTGTTGTTTTTGTAAATTTGTAGTGATCTAATTCCACAAAAATTACAGCACAAAAAAGATCATAATAATTTTTCCAGAATACTCACCAGTTATAAACAAACAAATCTGGAGTCGGGCTCTAGAAATGACAAGAGGATCACAATGTTGATGTTCAATGTTTTTTATCACATGGAATGTTCAAAACTCTGGAATGGAGGCAACCAACTGGAGGAAAAAGTGAGTTAATTTTGGAAAAACAAACGTAACTGACTATTAGATCTCAAAGTGAATATTTTTTAACAAAAATATAAACTACAACTTTTGAATTTGACAGTGTAAAAATTCCATATTTAGGCCTCTAAATTGCCCCCTCATTAAAATGAATGAAGAATGAAGAAAAGAACAACAATAGTATTGCCTCTAAACTATAGTAATTAGTAGGATTTGTGGTGAGGCATACAATAATGCTAAAGAAAAACTAATGTGGTCATCAACATTTCTGTACATTCACTAATGTGTTTTAACCAGGCTCTGACATTACCAATATGTAGAAGAGTGGTTGTTCAAAATCATCTAAATGTGTCATCTTTTGTTATATTTCAATTCATTCCACAAGTTTTTTTCTCAGGGGTTGGCTCAAAGAAAAAAAAAAGACATAATTTATTTCTCGTAGGCCCAGTTCGGCAGTTCTTGCAACTTTTTCGGCATAGTGTCCAAGAACTTTTGTGTCATTGGTCAGAAATACAGTTATGCAGTTGCCATGATGTTTTTTGCCAGTACAGTAGTTCAGCATGAGCAGTGGATAGGCTTTGATGATCAGCTGGCAGAGTCAGGGAGAGAGTATGAGCATGTTTCTCTCTCTCTGTGTGTACGTCATTGCAGTGGAATGCAGTTCACATAAAAAGACACCAACTCGTCTGTTTCACAAGACATCGAGCTAAGCTAAGCAATGACAGCCACCAGAGAGGCCCATTCTAGCTACAGGCTACATCTAAAGCTGACACTATATAGCGTTAAGTGGCCAATTACACACAGAAAATATTGTTCAATAATAAATATTACTTCTTGTAGTGGAGTCTGGTTTCTGAGTTTCTTGGGGAGTATGAAATGACCTTGCCGAAACAAGAACAATCACTTCTCGTGGAGTATGAATTGGCCTTAATGCTACTTGATGGCCATGCATCCATTCCGGAATTTAGAACCTTCAAACCTCAGGTTTAAAGGTCAAGGTTTAAAAGTAGAGCACTAAATTCAGTTTTATACTCACAGAGCGGTAGGGCTGGACTTTATTACTGGGGAACCATCCCATTTGACCTGCTGTCAGGTTTCTGCCCTGAAACCACAGACAAGACAAAAAACTGGAGGTAAGATGAGCTGCCAGAATAGGAAGTTCAATCATCTATTACATTAAGGTTTACATATGTGAAACTGATGTTTGACTTAAAGCTGCAGTGCAGTACCTGCATAGTACATCATAAAAGAGAGGGGCTGTATTATAAGAGATTGAGGTTTGTAGAATGCCTTTAACCACTGTCCCCACTGTCCATAGTGTAGTGAGTAATTTATGTGATTCTCCACACTTATGTATGCTGCTCACTCTCTGACTGCAGGCTGCAGTCATGCTTGCTACGGCCCACTTTCGCCCTCTGTGCTCCCCTGCTCTGTCTCTGAATGTCGGCCAAAACAGCTGATGCAATTAATTGCGTTAACTGATCAATAACATGTTTTTGTTTAATCACATGCGTTAATGCAAACTGTTTGAATTCAAATATGTCTGCACATATACTAATCACAAAAAATTAGGGATATTTGAATTTATGCTGAAATTAAAGAATGTTCCTAAAATGCAATCAAATCTATAAATGACTGATCTACTTTCAATTTTTTCATATATTGTACCCAAAAGTCAAATATCTCCATATTTCTGTGACTTGTATCCACACTAGTGAGCCTATTCAGTACCTCCCACCACTGCATGTTGGCCTCAGCCCTGGTCAGTTCCACAATGTCTCCCCTGGATATAGGCAGGGCTTGACCGAAGCCCACAGGTGGAGGGGGCAGGCCATAGTAGTCCTGGGACGCCTCCATCTTTGGAAAACCTGCACATAAAGGAATAAGGGAAGACCCAACTTCATGGCCTCTTTCAGGGCATCCATAAATCTCCTCTTTGGTCTTCATCTATAGGCTTTTGTCTGGCAGCACTAACCACCTCTACTCATTCACTACCCTTCCTCTGTATGTAACAGGTTAATAATATTACTTAGAGTAATGCTTTGAATCCCACAAAATCAGTCATTAATGTTACGTAAATCAGTTAATAATCTTTTATTATTGTATTAGTACCTGTTTGAACTGAGCAGCAAGTATGAATGGTTGCACTTTAATGCAACTCACTTAGTAGTCATGCAAGTCACGTAACCCATCGCACTCGTAGGCGGGTTTAATGCTGCTTTGGTCTATGTAAGGTAAGACGTGGAGAACTTTGGGTCCTGATAAAAAATATATAAATGTTTCTTGTTTGAGTCACGTTTCATAAGTGATATATTTGTACCTGTATTTGAACAAGAATGTTTTTCCTTTGCCCATGGAGTGTTATACGGCAAATCTGAGCCGAGATCAATGTTTTATTTGAATATAAAATACGCTAACACGAGTTGGTGTTTTACAGTATTGTTACAGTTAGCATAATTTCGTGCCACTTGTTGCATACCCTTTGTACTGATTTTTCTTTATTTTGTACCTTATTTTCTTGTAAAGGGGAGTGTCTTGGACACTGGATGCATGAAGTACTGCAGTTTCTCTTTTTGATATCAGGTACAGGTTTCTTAAATGTGATCAATATTGTTCAAAGCTTCTTATTTTGTTATACTGTGTTATATTATAACAAGCGTGACTGAATGGCATTATGTACTATAAATATACTGTATTTCAATTTATGTCCATACACCTTATATAGATGTATGTAATGCTGCTTTGGTCTATGTGAGAGGAAGGTGTCTTGGACCCTGGATGTATGAAGTACTTATTGCCGTGTCTCTTTTTGATATCTCAAACAGTAAATGACAGTCAACCCAGATCCAAGCCTCTATCCTCATTCATGCACCACACCACAGAACACAACGCAGAGTCAAAGTGTGAACCGGGTACATATACACGTCCCATATATTCACTATGCCTCCTCTGTACCTATACTATATATTCACTATCCCTCCTCTGTACAAATCCCTGGGACCACAGGTGTCTGGAGCCTATTCCAGCAACTAGTGGCCTGAGGTGGGGTACACCCAGAACAATGCAAATACTGTTAAAATTGTCTTACCAGTTGAGTGTCCAGTTGCAGACCGTGCCTTATGCTAAAGGAACAGGAAAAGTGATGCAAGTGATACATGGTAAAAATATTAGGGTGCTTAAGATATTAGCAAGGCAGGTTTTACCTTCCTCAGAGTACCCGAATGATCTGAAATGTAGTAATGTGAGGAAATAAAAGCCAATTAAAAAGACTTACATGATAGTACTGACATTTTTGAAAACACAAAGACACTAACCCGAGTTTCTCCCACAGACAGGAACTCGTCCCAAACACTCTTTATGAGCAGCCATTTTACAGCGCATGCAGTGATAGCCCTGGAAAAATATCCCTCTGTACACAATGGGCACACGATTAATAAGATTGACCTTGGTGAGACACTACAGGTAAAACTATTTTTAATTTCCATTTTGGTATTTTGGGCAGTTTAGTCCTTTAAATGGACAGCTTTTACCTGGAAACAAAGAAAATGTCAAATTCACACCTTAAAGACTATTTATCAGTAAATTCTAACTTCAAAGGCTGTTTTCTCAAAATGTATTTTTCTCATGTTCTCACTTAAAGTAGAACCTACAGGGACAAAATTTTGCAGTCTTGTACTTAACAATATTTTTACTGAAAGATTTGTTGATACCTAATTACTAGATGAATTTATTGCAGTTTTTGTCCCATAAAACAAGGCAAAATTCAAAGTATTATCTCCATAACTAAGACTAAACTAAGACTACGCTATTGTCCCGGACAGCAAGGTGTATAGCAGCGAAACGCCCACACATTCCTACCCTCACTTTTGTCATTACCCAAAGTTCATTACCCATATGAACTTTGGGTAATGACAAAAAGTACAAGTGGCCAAAATGAGTTTCCTGACAAATAATTTAAGTCCAAATAATATTGGCCCACAAGAAAAATTATGCAACATTTTTATTTTTATTTTAGCATTTGAAGGCCTTTTTTCAACAACTATAGATTGTTTATTATTTATGTGATATTATCGTTATTCGCAATTATTATGGCCAAGATAATTGTCTTCCATGCCTAAAATTGATGGTTCGTACCTGAGCAGCATGGAGCAGGCTCTGCAAGAGGTGGTCTCCTCAAAGCAGTGCATCTGGAAGTCATGGCTGTTGGCTGTGGCGTTATCTGGACACATGTTAGACCTGTGAACAACACACAAACTATATTTACACATAAACGTAAGATCAAAGTTAAGATATAGGATAGAATAAGATGAGAGATTCTCAAATTACAGTTTACAGCAGTTTACAACAGAGAATAATAAGGCCATGCTACAAGGTGCCTTAAAGTTATTGCACTTGCTCAATATACATTTTAATAAACTACCCTGAAGTAAAATGTGATTATTATATAATATTTATTTATATATATATATATATATATATATATATATATATTATATATGATTAATATATTATATTATTTAAAGACTGCTCCAAAATAGTAATAAAACACACACATACAATATATAAAAAACAGGTTTAAAATGTGCTGTGAATTGAATATTAGTTATAAAATGTATATCACAAATTTAATCATAACTAGGCCTACATGGTCATCCCCGACAACAAGTTGTATCGGCGAAATGCCCCCATACGTCTGCCACAACTGGCACCACCGGGCACCTTAATCAGACACTGTGTGATTTCTAAGGGTTTTTATATTATTAACAAAAAAATAAAGAGGCCCTGCCCCCAAACCATGACAAAACTTGAAAAGGGTCTATTTGACTTTTTTGATTTGTCTGGATGTTTGTGAAGATTGTTTTTTGCCAAATTTGGTAAATTTCCCTAAAACTACATTCTTCTCAGCACTATAGAAGTAACTGGCATCATATTGCTCAGATGTGTTCAGGGCCAGGGGGTAATTAGGTGTTTCAGGTTTGAGCCTAATTGGGCAAAGTATGTGCAAGTTAGAGGCTGTCAAATATACCTGACTTCTCAATTTCAATCCAAAATGGCCGTCTTCCTGTTTGTTGTAGGGTGGGGCCATAATAATAATGTTGGGGACAATGTGGAGAATTACTGTATCAATTTTCATAGCTTTCTGCCAATGTTTCATAGCTCTCTGCCAAAGTAAGATGTTAGAATGCTTTGCTCTGGTAGACCAGGCTGAGTTAACCTCTGTTATCATGTCTTCTAAAGCATCTACTTGTGTTTTAGAAGGGGTTAAAAGGGTTTTCCCCTTAATCAGTGACACTATACTGAATATTATAAACTCCTCTCTGGAAACAGGTTATGTGCCACAGTCTTTTAAATATGCAGTTGTAAAGCCTCTTCTGAAAAACCTAACCTCGATCCAGACATCTTATGTAACTATAGACCAATATCAAACCTTCCTTTTATTTGTAAAGTTCTTGAAAAGCTAGTCGTTAAACAGCTTAGCTACCACTTGCAGTATAATGGTTTATTTGAAGACTTTCAGTCAGGATTCAGACCCCATCATAGCACTGAAACAGCCCTAGTCAAAGTTACTAAT
>JAVQKC010003423.1:0-17482 GCA_036025475.1 Philypnodon macrostomus
ATGCCTCGATGCGTTCCTCCTTATTTGACGTGTGATACCTCGATGCGTTCCTCCTTATTTGACGTGTGATTCCTCGATGATGTCCGCCTTATTTGACGTGTGATATCTCGATGCGGATATTACACGTGTGATACCTCGATGCGGTCAGCCTTATTTGACGTGTGATATCTCGATGCGGATTTTACACGCGTGATACCTCGATGCGGTCAGCCTTACTTGAAGTGGTATACCTTAATGCGTATCGCCTTAATTGACGTGTGATGCCTCGATGCGTTCCTCCTTATTTGACGTGTGATACCTCGATGCGTTCCTCCTTATTTGACGTGTGATTCCTCGATGATGTCCGCCTTATTTGACGTGTGATATCTCGATGCGGATTTTACACGTGTGATACCTCGATGCGGTCAGCCTTATTACACGTGTGATACCTCGATGCGATCAGCCTTATTTGACGTGTGATACCTCGATGCGGATTTTACACGTGTGATACCTCGATGCGGTCAGCCTTATTACACGTGTGATACCTCGATGCGGTCAGCCTTATTTGACGTGTGATACCTCGATGCGATCCGCCTTAATTGACGTGTGATGCCTCGATGCATTCCTCCTTTTTTGAGGTGTGATTCCTCGATGCGTTCCTCCTTATTTGACGTGCGATACCTCGATGCGGTTCGCCTTATTTGACGTGTGATTCCTCGATGATGTCCGCCTTATTTGACGTGTGATATCTCGATGCGGATTTTACACGTGATACCTCAATGCGGTCAGCCTTATTTGACGTGTGATACCTCGATGCGATCCGCCTTAATTGACGTGTGATGCCTCGATGCGTTCCTCCTTATTTGACGTGTGATTCCTCGATGATGTCCGCCTTATTTGACGTGTGATATCTCGATGCGGATTTTACACGTGTGATACCTCGATGCGGTCAGCCTTATTTGACGTGTGATACCTTGATGCGGTCCGCCTTACTTGAAGTGGAATACTTTAATGCGGTCCACCTTTTTTGACTTGTGATATCTCGATGCGTTCCTCCTTATTTGACGTGTGATACCTCAATGATGTGTGTGATATCTCGATTTGTAATGACAAAGTATGTGCAAGTTAGAGGCGGTCAAATATACCTGACCTCCCAAAGTCAATCCAAAATGGCCGACTTTCTGTTGTAGGGAGTGAGAGTAATTAATCAATCAATCAAGATTTATTTGTATAGCGCATTTCCAAAAACTAAATAGTGCACAAAGCGCTTCACACAGTGCAACAAAATACAGAAAATACAGAAAATGACCACATGCATACCATAATACCATAAAAGTGTGTGCAAGTCCTCATCGTCCATCCATCACACACACATCCAAACATCCTAGCTCTAATATTAGCATGTTGTGGAGATGTGCTTCCTGCCCGGTCCTCGCCAGCACTTCCTGTTTGATCCATGACCGCTGACAAGTCTTACCAAGCCTCAAAGTTGTTACATGGAGACAATTCATGGAACAAATACGCACATGACCCGTTTCAGTGTTTCAGTTTTCCATGAAAGAGACATTCTAATCATCTCAATGACCTCCTGACCTCTCCTTCTAGGCGCCAAAGTAAGAACAATCTACCCATGACCCGTTGGTGCCTGATGACAAAACCAGGCCCAAAAACAATGACCTGAGAGGGTGAAAATGTGTGGAAATTGGGATGTTTCGATCAACACAAATCAGCTATTAAAAGAAACTGAGAAAGGTGGTAAAAAGGTCACTGAGGTACTGTTAAATGTTTAATTTCTAGTTTCTTTCTGCTCTATTGTGGCAAATATTTGCATTGTCACAGTCATGGAGCATTTCCAAATACAACCTTTGTCCTTGTGATAAGAGAGGCTAGCTAGGTTTCACTTTGACTTGACCTAGTAAAATTATTAGCTGGAAACTTCACGCTAGTTCTAACGCTTTCTGATTCCTGTACGCTGCACTACAAGATTCTGAAATCAAGTCACCATGGAATTTGATAATAACATCAGAAGGTCTTGAATAACCTGACCCGGAACTGCTTTTGGAACTGTTAAGAATGGAGTGCAGTTACAACAAGGGCAGTAGTCAGACCGAATTCAAGCAAACATCCGACATAAAAAAATGTGGCGTATAAACGATTATGAAGCAATGTATTGTCAGTTTGTGCTATATTCCATACAGTAATAAAGTTGGTTTCTGTTCTCGGTCATGATTACTGTGCCCATTTGAAAATGGAATGTTAGTAAATTAAGAATGTATTTGATTTAGTATTTTTGTGATTTTTTTTTTATTGAAATATATTTATTGAAATGACTTCTAGCTTGGTCACGTGAATCTATCTATAAAAAAGCCAGATTTCTTTGCCTCTATTGTTGTAAATTGACATTGCACCGGTAATGTTACTTAACTGGATGACAACAAAAGGAATCTTCAAAGCAGTTGTTTGTTTAGTTTTTTTGGCATCTAACTGGCAACAGCCGGTGGTCCTGATTAGCGCCCCCCACAGGTCAGAGTTGAGAGGTCTAACAAACAGATTGACATTCCTATGTGCATGTGATTCTCATGTTCGGTCTCTAATTGCTATAGGATGGTGCAGCTGAACGTCTGCTGCCCCCATGCACGCCAACAGACTCCCCGTCATCTGGCTTCCTCGTGGACCGGCCCCTGAGGGCGGCCCCCACACGCTGCCAAACGCACCATTCATTCAGAAACATGCATGACTCAACCTCAACTCACAGGACTACTAGAAGAAAACTACTAGAACTGGTTACAAGGGAATAGATAATATCAGGCCATGGACGTGTACTGTTAAGTTGACTTATGACTACTTGTATGCCTATGGAGATGTGTGGTTAAATTGGGAATTGATTGATGCTCGTTAGTTATTGGGCATTTTTAAGATAACTAATTGCACCCGCAACATTGAGAAAAATGTATGTTTAACAGTAATAACAAGGGTAGAATCAGATTTTTATATTACGGGTAGGACTTGCTAAACTATTTCTTGCTTGAAACAAAGATAATCAGCCAATTATCAGCATGATTTAGTCACACTTCAACAGGCTTGTTAGTTTTGGACAAACATTATATCATTATAAAACAATACAGTGGTTGATTGTAATAGCTACAAGGGAGGGTCATGCTAATTGACTTCATGTTGTTTAGCTAACAGACTAGCATGATTGATGCAAGTCAGGGAGTTATATTTTCGCCTGTTAGTTTTGGATCATTTACTAGTTGACAAATTGCTTGAAAAACAAAGCCATCATAACACATGCTTAATTTCTATGTAAACAAATGTAAAAAAAATTGATACATGCAACATGTCATTTGATTGGCTGTAAGTCATCAGTCAACTCCATACAGTCTAGAATCTGAATCCAGTTCCCATGTGATTTGTGGGATTGGGATTTTGAAAAATAAACTTTTTGATGAATGCCTTTCATCCTCCTATTTTGACATTTTCTGAATGATCTATTGCACTGGTTCTCAAACTGTGGTACGGGTACCACTGTTTGTACATGGGCTCTCTCTGGTGGTACTTGGCCCTGGTTTTGTTCTGCTTACTACCAGTTTAGTGCTGTGGTTTAGACCTAGTGCAGACCTGGTTCAGAACTGGATTACTCATGGTTTATGTTCATCTATAGTTTGGACATGAGTTAGACCTGGTTTAGTCCTAGTATAACTTGGTGTGAGAAGTTTGAGAACCACTGTCACATGAAAAGCCAGACTGTTAACATGTTTACATGTAGTTTCTTGTGACGTGAATATTAAGTTTTCCGATCATGGAGTGGATTTATATTGTGCTTTTCCCAATGCTTTCTCAAAGCGCTTATATTTTTGTGTAACCATTATTCATTTACTCCTCAGTCACACCTTATGGTGGTAAGCTACTTATGTAGCCACTGCTGTCCTGGGGCACACTGACAGAAGCAACGACAGCGTGCGCTCGAACGGAGACTCGAACGGAGACTCGAACGGAGACTCGAACCGGTGACCTTCTGGTTGCAGGGCGAGAGCCTACCCACTGTACCACTGCCGCCCTGATATTCCGCTAATGATAAATGTGTAGCATATTATATACAGTATATGCTGTCTTAATGCTGGCCAGAGTTTCTTGTTTTAGCAGGCGCCATCTTGTCTTGTTTTGCTAGTAATCTGAGGACAATTATTTACTATGTGGTATTACTTAACCGTCAATAGCAGCTAGTAGACGTCACAGTAAACAATATGTTAAACTGCTAGCATATATGATACAAATGAGGTAAGTGGCACAAATTGGGCAGTGCAGCTAATTTGCCAATTTGAGACTGACATACCAACTGTCTGGGAATGAATTATACGACGACTAGAAATAACACATCACAACATTGCAAAAACTAACTCAAAGTTCACAAAAATGTAAGTGTGGTCAGCAGGGTGAGGCGGCATTGCACTGTGAAATTCTCCACTCCGACGACACAAGTTTGGACCTTGAACGCACCACCGTGTCCGCAGATAATGGAATGAATGGTTAGACATGCATTTCTGGGCAGCCTCTAGATGAGCTAATGCGACAAACATACTAGGGCATTAACAGGCGGACATGTTTCCTCCCATTGTCTATTGTTGGAGCGTTTCAGCCTCCGGACACTGCCGCCATTAAAGAAATCAATATGGTTTAATTTAGGTTAAAAATTAAAGGGGGTCAGACAAAGGCAAAGGAGATGCTAAACAGTATTGAACCAAAGGCATAAAAGTACATCTAACAAAAACAAGCCAAACAGACAACATTCCCAGCATTCCACCATCTGGCCCCGAAACAGGAAGCGAGTGTCTCCGTGGGGAACCTGCAGGCGTATGGTTCTAATTATTGAACGTCTGAACAAGTCACTTTGAGATTTTGGCCCACCGCTACTACTGATACTGATCAAAACTGTGGATTACCATCAACCGTAAAGATGACGAGCAAAAGTCCAGATATGTAGGGCTTCCACTGGTTTAATCTTGACACTTAAGGGGCACTGAGAGTTCTAGTTGTCTGTGAGGATTAGTGTACATTAAATAGTCATAATATGGAGCTGTAAGAAAGTATCTAAAGTATAATTTGAAAATGTTAAAAAATATGAAACGCGCAAGAAAAACGTGCCCAACTTTACAATTCTTTTTATGTGTAACTAGAGCACCTATATATTGAGATATATAGGATTGGTAAACAAGGCCTGTACTAGAGCCAATATCATTTTTCATACTTTATATTACATTATAACTCACAAAGTTAAGACATTTTTAGCATCATCTGGTCATACAAATAAAAAATAAAGATAAATACCAATATATCAATGTATTTTTTTCACATCCACCTCTCTACACACTAATGTGGTCTATCGTCAACTAAACAGTTTTGTAAGACCAATTTGTCTGGACAAGAGTCATTGTGCTATCGTTCCACTGCACATATGCTCTAGATCAAGCACTAATTACAGTCACTACAGTACATGTGGCTTCAACCCTGAATGTTATTGAAAGGATGATGAGAAACCCCCAAAACAGCCTCCAGACAGTTTTATAAAAGCATTTATCTTGAGGCCAACAGGAAACAGTCCATGGTAGACAAAACATTTTATAAAGAAATGCAGCATTGACAGATTAAGCAATCATATAAACATAACTTCTATAAAGTTTGTATTTATGCAAAAACAAGCTCAAAGCCAGTATTCCAAATGGGCCAGTGTTGACGTCACAGTTTAGAGGTCACTCTATGGTGTATGCTTAACTGTAGCCGACCAGAAGAATGGCAGAATGACCGTCAATAGCAAACTAGTGAATGCTCAAACACTAATGATGTCTTCACTGTTTGCGTCGTTAACTGTGAACACATAAAACACAGTAAATATACATGGACTGTGTTTCCCAAAGCTTCACCACCACTGTGAGCTCGTCAGTGTATCAGCCCTCCCACACTCCTTCCGTCTGCGGCCCCGATGTAAGCGGATCTGCCATTCGCGTTTCCATGGCGACCGCTGGTTTTGTGTTCCCGGCGGATCGCATGAACGCACACTTATACACAACAACATACACGCACACACACACTCAAAAGACAACAAGAAGGTGTAAGGTCCATGGGTCGTTTTTCAGATCGGCAAACCGCTACCTTCTAGAGGAGCGCACACACTTCCTGCATATTTAACACCACTGTGAATTATTTAGTGAACGGGGAGACTAAGGAGGGAGTGGGCCACCATCAGGTTACAGTAACACACTAATGCATGTGAGCAGTGAGCACTTGCACTAGAAATGGAAATTGCTTACATTTACAGTGACCTTGCCCACAGGTGGCATTAGTGTTCCAGCAAAGAACTCTCAGGGCAATCAAGGTAATTAGCAAATACCCCCCCATAGTTTGGAAGTTCAACATCCATTCAACAGTGGCTTATGTTGAGTCAATATTTTGGGAAATCGCTATAAAAGATAAGAAAACCATTATTTATCCCACACACACACACACACACACATCAAATACTGTGAGATATTGGGAAGAAAAACTGCTGATGAAGTTAAATATTACCAAACATGACAGTATGTTTGGCACATATATTACAATTTCAATACAAATACATATTTTAAGATGATAAAGATTATTGTGATACTGAAACTTAAAAGGAAAATGTACACGTTTATATTTTTTTATATATATTGTATATTGTTTTTTGGGCGGCCATTTTCCCCCATAGTAGTTAGTGTGAGGTTCTATTGCCTCGTTTCAAGTTTCAGTATAGCATACAGAAAGTCTTATTTAATTCAAGGGGTTTGATGATCCTGATGAAGAACTGATTTCAAATGGGCACATATTCATTCATCTCTCTGAAAAGCCAATAGTGACTGTGATTGGTGTGCGGACAGATTAAATTTTTCATCACACAGGAGAGCTCTTTTGGGAAAGTCTTGATTGGGTTTGTGCTGAGTCAGTGGCTTTTGGCAGGCGTATCGTTGTCACCATAGCAACCAGAATTAATTCGGAACCACAAATCCTTAAAATCCATATAATTCCTACCTGCGAGGGCCTTGATGCGCGACCTCTCGAACAGTCGGGCCGAGCTGTTCTCATTGTCCCAGTCGTCGTCCCAGCGGTTGTTGACACCGTCGTTGTACTGCTGCTGGATCTCCATGTGTTCGTATTCTGCCGCCACCGTCGTCATGGTGACTGCCGTCTGACTCCGCCCCCTCCGCCGCCGCTGATGTCTTTGACTCCTCCCACTTCCTGCTGCCGCTCCGGGTTCGGGAAGGGACCCTCAGACACTTACTACACACGCTAGGCCCAGAGGCACGTCCAAATCCTGCATGGAACAAAAACAATTACTGAATATGAAATAATGAAAATGGAGCGTGCTATGTCAGGAAAGCTAACGGTAAAGACCAACATGCTAATTTTGAGGTTTCACAAATCTGCGAAATGATAGTAGTTATCAATGTTAGTATATACATTTTGCTTTACACATAAAGGAACATTCCAAGCCATATACAAAAGGAAAAATATTCTTAATTTTATCACATTCTCCATTGTACACAGGAGAGTTAGACACAAAGCACCCTGATTCTTAATAATATGAAGAATAATAACTAATAATAACAAAATAATAATACTACATTTATATAGCACTTTTCAAAAACAGCTACAACATGTTTTTGAAAAGTGCTATATAAATGTATTATATATTTTTTTAATTATTATTTATTATTCTTCATATTATTAAGAATCAGGGTCAAGTTACAGGATTTCCTATTCCTAGAAGTCTGATTGGAAAAGGATGCAGAATTCCTGGCTGTTATGTGTGTGACAGTCCTAATTGTAAATACACACAAGAACTTGTTGTTGTTTTTATATTATGTTAGGAAAACATTGATTAGTGTAGATGAGCAAATTGGGGTAGTATAGCACCCCCTGTCAATCACCAACAATACAGTTGCTCTCTATACCGTGGAGCGCACATTCACACTGCTCTGAGTTAACTGTCCTACAGGTGTTTATGTCTTTACATCTGGGTCAGTCAAATTAGATACTTTCAAAGACATCATCTATCTCCTACAGTAGACAGTCACAGCTCAGCGAGCACTGACAGAGGTTAATGTATAAGTCTCTCCATGGCTTAGCACCAAAGTACCTCTCTGACATGTTGGTCCCATATGAACCATCTCGGAACCTGAGAACATCAGGCACAGGCCTTCTGCTGGTGCCCAAAATCAGGACTAAACACGGTGAAGCAGTGTTTCAGTTTTATGGAGCTAGGGTCTGGAATAGTTAGACTGGCCTCTACTCTTACAATGTTTAAGTCCAGGCTGAAAACTGTTCTGTTTAGCTGTGCATATGACACTGAATGTGGTTCTTATCTTCAAACTTTTTAGTTTTAAATTTAATTAATCTTATTGTTGTGTTTTTAATTGTATTAAGTTCTTTAACTTGTCTTTTCTGTAAAGCACCTTGAATTGCCTTGTGTATGAATTGTGCTATACAAATAAACTTGCCTTGCCTTGCCTCCAGAGGCATTATCAGTCATCACATGCATCACATCATATGGACAGTAACACTTGTAAAGTTAGTACATAGACCTCTCAGTGTGAAAACAAACACAAAGCGAATATTTGGAGATGATTGGATGGTTTGTTTTAGCCAATCACAGCAGCATTTTTACTATTCATCCGGCTTGAATGAACAACAAACTACTGTAGTAGAAAAACTCCCTGCTTGTTGAAAACCCACCCACTTGCCACACTATTTGGTTGGAGTTCAAAACATGAGTGTATAGACAATTGATTTTTGGAAGTTTCCAAACTCACAAATCTCATGAGAATATAGCTTGACGCTCCATGACAGAGCTCGGAGCACTTTCTCCACACTTGTACTCAGTCAAACTCACTCGTGTGACAGGGGCAGAGCGGTCATACTTACCCCACACCGCATGCTCTGTGGGTGCACAAACAAATGGACAGTCTGATGGAGGTAAACACATTGATTGAGAGATGAAGCCTGAAGAAATGTGGAGTCTCTCCTGTCAGCCTCATGGGGTCCTCCATCACTTTGTTATGTGTCACCTTTCTGTGCAGCCCCCATACTGTGACCTGTTCTGCTTATTCCACTCCTCTCTTTACCCCGCGGCTAACCCCTCCACCAGCTCACCGCGTTCCCCTTTATACCCACCCGGGAGGCCTCTATCGCTCCAAGTTGTTCTCTGTCACACCCCGGGGAGCTGTGCCTGTGTGCTTTACCAAAATGTGCCTGAAAATGTGACTTCCATGCTTCCATCTTGTGCCGAGCTGTGACAAAAGTGTGGGGCCTTTTAGTGATAGAGCGGAGTAGAGACGCCGAGACACTGTCATGTTGAGTTTGGTAAAAGTTGTACTAAGACCCAAGAGATTTGAAAGAGTGTGCAAAAACTAAACAGCATCTCAGGCAAAAAAAGTGGTTGAATTTTATAACTGCAAAATAGTCACTGGTACGACAAGGCGGGGGTGACATATTGGTGCCAAAAGCATTCCCACAGCCCCAGGAAGTCAGAATAAACGGTCACATTTCAATTATAAGTCAACTGTCTATTGATTTTGAAATATCTTACGATGCATATATGAAAATACATAGATGTTACCTGCCGGAGCTCATAGTTGCTCATTCAAGGCTAATAATAAAAGAAAATCATATGTCAATATGTCACATACAATACCAACATAAACTAGACATACCTCCTGTTTATAAATGCAAATATATTATAAAATAAATCAAATCAAATGAGAAAGTTTTTGGTTTCCTTGCATTATTCATGGAAACTGAGGAAATTGCAATGTTTATATAATTACACGGTTAAAAGTTTGCTGAGAATATTGAATGTGAATATAGCCCATTTCTATATATTTCTGCGATCTCTATACTATGCTTTTTCAGTTGTGTTTGTTTGTTTCCAGTTGTGATTTGTTTCTATCTTATGGCACCGAGCATAAAAGTCAACCCCTGTGCTAATTTCATGCATTCATCTTCATGCTTTCCTGACTGGAGCCTATTACAGCAACTATGGGCCTGAGACTCGGCTAATCATAATATACATGATACCTGTTGTGTTATGTCTAAATACACAGTTGTAAATAGTTCATATGTAGATGAATCAGTCTCCTGATATCAGTCTGTCAGCCTCTAACCATTCACTGTTATCTCACTCACTTCATTCTATTCACACACCTCGACTTTTTCATCCTAATCCAAACTTCTCTCCCAGGGTGATAATTTGGCTGAGGAGGCCAAAGGCTCAGCAGCACAATACAGCAGTGTGATGTATGTGTGAACTGTAAATGCTGTTCTTTGAGGTACAGAGCTAGATAAGACTTTTGTTTAATAATAATAGAAATACCCACAATCCCCTGGGACAGGTTGACAAAGATGTGGCAGCCATACAACACCTACAGTATCTCTGACCAGGACCAAACACAATCACAATAACACATTCATAAAGTGTTTTAAGTGTGTTTTGTATAGTTATAGTTTAGCTTCATCCAGATTATACTTGGTTTCGTCCAGATACAGACCTAGTGTAGGACCGCATTAGGCCTGGTTTAAACCTGTTTTGGACTAGACTATTCCCAGCTGATGTCAACTATTGTTCAGCCCAATCGAAATAGCCTTCTTCCCTGAAAGCATGGTCTGAACGCCCAATTCTCTCCCACTTCACCAAACCAAATTTCACTTACCCCTTAATTGTTTTAAGGGCTCCACATAATTTTGGTGTGAGATAGTCTATAAGATTTATGCCGCCAACTCGGTACAATTGAGGTAAACGTAATCCAATTTGTGGTTCTTGCTGCATTGAAAAATTACATTAAAAACCCTATAGTATGACATCTTTTCCCGAAACAATATCCACATTCTCCGAAGGTCCACATACTGTGAATAATGCATTTACTGTATATGGAAAAAGTCCCAATTAAAACTTTCTTTTGTCTCACGTTGCTTGCTGAGTTTCGCTCACAGCAAAAACAAATTCAATTTGTTTTCTCCTCCATGCGTCCTGCTCATTTGGCAATGCGCATGTTACACCGAGAGGCATTCCTAATACTATCTGTTCAGCTCTAATACACTCACGCTAAACTGACCCAGGCTTTTTAACTGTGGGGACAAAAGTTTGTGTTAAGACTGTCCTCTGATCCATGGAAGAGAAAGAAGCCAATATAAATATGATAATGATAATAATAACTCTGGTTTAGACCTAGTTTATTCTGCATAGTTAGACCTGCATTAGTCCTTTAGACCTGGGTTTGTCCTGGTTGAGACCTAGATGAATCCTTGTTAGGTCCTGGTTCAGACCTAGCCTTAGACCTGGTTGAGAACTGGTTTAGCCCAAAACTTTGCATTAGGAAGTGTTTCTCAAACTGGTCAGGTACATATATAGGCACATACCAGACTCATACTCACTTTAAAATCTGGACCACTGTACAGTCTTGGTAGGGGCCAGTTTAGTCACAAATTTACTTTAGGTTTAGTTCAGTTTAGTCAGTCCTGTTTCTAGCCTTAGCCCTCATTTAGTCACTATTTATCTGTTGGTTTATACCTGGGTTATTCCTAGTTTAGGCCTATTTTATTCCATTAAAATTGTATGTAAGTCGTTGGTGTTTGTGAAAAGTCACTGTTACATTTACGCCTGTCTTCTGATCCACAGTAAATAAAGAAACCCATATAACTACATAATCGTCTAATATGCACCGATTAATTTATTAGTATTTAATGAACTGCTTGATGAGATGCACTTGAGAATCATTTGCCCAGGTCTAACATCCCATACTTAAAGAGCTATCTCAGTGGGAGCCGCCTTGGTAAGTGCTTAATGACTACTAACATGACAGAGGTGATGAGCAATGTTTGAGTTGGGTAAATATACGTTCATGTCTCAAGTTTGAATTTCACATTATTTCATGACAATGTCTATTCATTTTTGATTATACTGTCTGTAACTGGGTCATTGATAAAGGTTTGAGTTTTCCATCTGTTCTGCCAAGAGATAGAGCTTCACAATACCCACACAAATGGAAAGTCCCAGTCATTCTCACATTTCTTCCCTGAGGACAATTTCGATTCACCAATACACGGAGAGAACTTATAGAAACACAGACGCCACCTATTTCAAAGGCCCACTACCGATTTCTGATTGGTTGTCTTTGAATCAGTGTCTATTAGAATGTAAGATCTTTTACAGGAAAAAATAATTACCTTCTTTAGTTGTGCTTGTAAGGTTTCTTGAAAAGGCAATTCAGGCTCAGAACAAAAGTTATGAATGACCTTTGTAAAGCTAGTGGATGCTGGCATGTGTGTTCTGATTAATGGAGTCTACACAGTGACATCAGACAACAGACAGGAGCGTTGTCTGCATCTTCTAAACAGAGAGAAATGACCTTTAAAAGTTTGCTGTAAACGAACCACGCAAGAGAAAGTACACAGTCAGCACATGCAATGACGCTTGTCTAATCGGACTCACAGCACGGAACGTACAGGGGAGCTGAATGTGCCACAGCAGTTAGGCAAACCACCGAGTGTTTTCTATGGATACAATGGCATTAGTGTTGATGAAGAACACACATGACTACATATTTATGCTATCAGTAAAAAGAGAACATTAGCAATACTCAGCATACCTGTACATTACATGAGAATTATGGCTAGCAGTAGCAAATATCCTTCCAGATGCAACCATCACCAATTACATGGGCTTGTGAGCGGTACAATTTGTGGCTGGACTTTGTGGCTCCACATTGAATATATGAATGGCTGACCTCCTGTGCTGAATTTACACATTTCTGATTGTGTTCTGCCAATGAACTGTAGCTGTCAACCATAAAACCCATGTAGTCACTTTTGTGGACATTTGCCCAAACTACCTCTTTTATTTGTGTTTTCGATTTTTGACAGGTAAATGACTTAGAGCTCCTACTACTACGAGTACCAGATGTATGAATAAACATGGCATTTATCAGTCAGTATCCATGTTATGTACTGAAAACGTCAATGCATAAATATTCTCAGACCAAAAAAATTAAAAATCCTATGATGTCTTTTCCCCAGGACTAGCTCACTCCGACTGTAGCCAATATAGTCAAAAGGTCAATCGGGCAGACCCTTCATTTTCGCCGTACCCCCACAGACATCTGGAGCATGGTTATATCATCTGGATTACTTCCCTTCCATGTTGCATTTATGAGCCCTGATAGTTGGGTTTGTGCTTGAGATTCCTGGCGATAAGCTACCAGAATATAAAAAAATCATATTCTCAATTCTCCCGTGAATAAGCCAACTTTTTTTTTTTTTTGCTCATCTCTCTCTCACCCCTGCCCGCTTTAAAAAATAGCAGTGAAATCCAGAAATAAAAATGGGAAGAGGATTCGCTGAAGGGCACTCTTCACATAGAGCGATTAAGACGTTTCTGGCACATTCGCCTGCCTCCTGCATTTGCTTTTTTTGGGGGGGGAGAAGGGGTGAAACGGAGCAATCTCACGCCACATTGCTTTGGAAAAAAGACAATCGGAATGGATGAATAATTACACAGAGCCGGGGCGATAATCAACAAATTCTAAAATAACAAAAAATGCTTTCCACTGTTGGTCTGCTTAAAGGGACAGTCCTCAAGTGTTTCTTGCATTTGAGAAAAAATCACATAAAAACATATTGGAATTATGTAGGAATTAGTTGAAGAAACTACTCACAATGTAGTATTGGTGAATTTTATTTTTATTTTTTTTATTTATTCTTTAACCAGGTAAGCCAATTGAGAACCAATTCTCATTTACAATGGCGACCTGGCCACATTCATTCATAGGCAAAGTGTCTTGCCCAGGGACACAACAACAGCATGTGCTTGGACTTGATCCACCGACCCTCTGGTTGAAGGGCAAGCGCCTACCCACTGCACCACTGCCGCCCAATCAAGGATGGTCAAAAGTCCTATAGGAGTGTCAACTTTGTATTTGAAGTCAAATTAGACGTAGCTGACTGATCTTCTGTCATAATTCTCAGGTTAACTGTCACCTCCATGTATTCAAAATACACTCACCTGTACTGTTCAATCACTCATAGGCAAAAAACCCCAGATCAACCTTGGAGCAGATGGGCAGCAGCAGTTAATCAGGGCCACTTCATTAGATACAAGGGTGTTCCTAATAAAGCGGCCAGTAGTTGCATGAAGACTCTGCCGTGAGAAGTTCATGGTCAGACGTGAAGATATAGACGTGACATAAAATCATTAGTGTCTATAACATACGGTATAGGCCTTGTTGAAGTACAGACGGCCTTCAACATGATTGTCATCTAATAATCTTCCGTGCTCTCCGTACATGGTGTGAAGCTTGTTTTCTTCTCTCCGTGCCACTCTCGGAGGAGCTGCTGGCTTACGGAGGTGTGAATAAGAAGATGAATGTCACGCCTACAGGCTCAGGCCTTCACACAACAGCCCGCTTTTTATTGTCTCAAAAACCCTGCAATCGAGCCAAGCCTTTATGCTCTGTGATCTAATAAAATACAGCCTGTTTAAGACCACATAGTCAGCGGGGTTGCACGTAAGTAGAGAAATGTGAGCTTTACTGTGAGATGGAAACGTCTTTGAGTACTTTAAGTAAACTATGTATTTTGTTACCAGTTTAATTGCGTGCATATGGTTATTAAAATGTAAGCATGTGGCTGGTCACTTTAGTAGGATGCCCTGCACATACTGTATTTGAGAGCCATGTTTGAATCTGGCAAGAGTCAGTGTGCTAAATGTTAGATTTTCTTTCACCCTGCTTCTGTTCAGAATCTGCCTCATAAGGAGGTTATGGGTTCAATCATCAGCCTCCCTATGAAGGTTGTTTCTGGGTATTCAAGCTGTCCAAAGACATGCACCTGTTGGTGAGTTTAAATTGTGTGAAAGGTCTGTCCTTGTACATTATTGTGTCAGTCCTGCGAACAAAGGACCATAGTTGCCGTAAGAGGCTCCAGTTAGCCATGAGTTGTAATGGGAAAAAGCAGAAGATGAATGAATGAGTCACAGCTCAAATGTAAGTGAATGCAGTCAGTGTGAGTGGAGGGATCCATGGGGACAGTGTAGATCAATTCTCACTTGTGCATCATATGAAAAATGGACATAATGAGCATAGTCTAATAGCCGAACTACAATTGAACTGAACCTGTACTGCAGTCGATACAACCCAAAAACAGTTCCACAGCATTTTAAGGATCAAGTTAAATCATGCTCCAACTCACGCCAGAGTTTTGATCTTGTACTGAATGTCTTTTAATGTGAGCAACCTATAACGGCAAACACCAATTCAGCAATGATCACGCAGATAAAACAGTGGGCAGACCGAGACCTCCAGCATACTCAGTCTTATCTGGCTTCTGAAGCTTTTAACTTTGCCTTTTGAGATAATTTGGGGTTTTGTTAATGGGCTGGGCAGCGCTGGGGCAGCATGTGGACTGATAATGGTTGTTTTGAATACATACAATTATAAAAAGTTTTCAAAGCAGAAGTGTGATAAAAGTAAAATAATTAACTTGTTCAACTGGCAAATATGCATACACTGGTGAATCGCTTTTGCCCATAGTAAATGAATGAATGAGATTAACTTCCCATTGTATAGGATATTTCTCACTGAATGACCTTTTAGGCACCAATTGTTGGCTGGATAAAGCAGTAAAGGAACTAAGATGTATTTTTTTTACATTGTGGCTCATCACTTAATCAGCTTAATGGAATATTCTCACCTCATAATGGAATATTCGCCTGGTAAAGTGTGTTTTTACAATGCGCAATGGCAGAGTAGTTGTCGAAGGTCAGGTCATACATGCAATCACACATGCAATCTTTCTGTGTGGGTTCTCTCCAGGACTCCGAATTCCTCCCATAGTCCAAAGACATGAATGTGTTAGGGGAATTGGTGACTCCAAATTACCCTGGAGTCTGTATGTGTTTGTTTCTGTGTCAGCCCTGCGACTAACTGGTCAGTGTAGCAACTCTAATAGGCTCCAGTCACTTGCAAATCCTAAGTGGAAGAAGATGAGTGAATATGTAAAAAGGCTCACACATCATTTTTCTATCTTTCCATATTATTTAGTGTTTTGTTATTTGGCCAGGGTAGCTCTGGGGATGTGGACTTCCTCCGGTGCCTGATAAAGGTTTAACACAGTGAGCATGAGAGAACAGAGCCACTGGAGCCGGACCCCTGCGTCTCACAGTCATTATAGCTCATTTGTCTGAGTGCTATTCCACTTGGCTGGGCTGAGTTAACAGTTTGCCCTGGCGCTCTCTCTGCAGACTCCACTGTGCCCGACCACCGCGACACGTGGAGACTAGAACAACTCAAGATGAATGTATGGGTATATATATATGCCACTAACTATAAACTACATGTCTCTCTAGATTACAATACAGCTTACTGATGGTAGATGATAAACATTCACTTAACTAATTATTATATTATTAAGGGTCACAGGCAGAGGTGGTTAGTAATCAGTTACATTTACTTGCACAATTCACCCAGAGAGGTCAAACCCATAACCTCCTTGCTAAGAGACAAGGGAGCTACTAAACGACTAAAACCCATAATAGCTTCTCCACCACAAATGCACCAGACTAAGCATTACACACACAATTTTGTAGCGTGGTTGAAGTGTGTTTTTGAAAATTTGACCCATTTTCTTCAAAGTAGCCACAGAGAGTATACGTAAGCTGAAGAAGACAAATACTGGAATACGTGTTCTAAAGTCTAAAAGCATTGAAAAGTCTATTCTAGATTGGGACATAAATGTACCCCTCCTAAACCAGAAGCTGCTAATGCCCCCTGATTTCCTAAAGTGTAATGACAGTTAATCACCTGCACACTCTAATTAACCAATTAGCAGTTAATGGATACACATACAGTAGGCCAAGCACCCAGGATTCATGATGAGAGGGGTTTTACTGGCTCTATTTTGGCTAAATGAGGAAGACAGGGGCTATTAACACAATACATTAGCATAGTAAAAAGTTCACTATTGCTACAAGATGCTAACTTTAGAGGAGTTACAAGTTACCTGTCTGTAATTAGCGGCTAATAGAATAAACAGGCTAAGCATTGAGTGATAAAAGAATGATTACATGAACAATTCTGGCAGTACAAACATCACAAAATTGTAATTGTTGGTGAAGCAGAGAAGAGCTGTACTATCCTATGAGACGCAATTAGGGCCTAAAAAAATCATTTTAAACAGTCCTTAAGGAGTTTCTCAAATTGGAGAGATAAAAAACATACAGTACAGACCAAAAGTTTGGACACACCTCATTCATTCAATGAGTTTTCTTTGTTTTCATGAAAAGGAAAGAAATCCCACTTCTTAACCCTGACAGGGCACACCTGTAAAGTGAAGACCATTTCAGGTGACTACCTCTTGAAGCTCATCAAGAGAATGCAGAGTGTGTGCAAAGCAGTAATCAGAGCAAAAGGTGCTACTTTGAAGAAACTAGAATATA
>JAVQKC010003443.1:0-26899 GCA_036025475.1 Philypnodon macrostomus
GTAATCATGTGTCTAACTAAAGACAAGTACAAAGTACAGACACAATCACTTTTTGTGAAAATCTGTGGCTCTCTGAAATGTGTTGTTTATTTAAGCATGTTTCTTACCGTGTGCATAAATATAACAAATCTACGTGTCAGAGAAGAAAATATCGTTTGGGTTTGTGCAAATACAGGGCCTTTCTGTGTGGCATTTGCATGTTTCTCCCCGTGTCTGTGTTGGTTTTCTCAGGGTACTCTGGTTTCCCCTATCAACCCAAAACATACACAATAGGCTAATCCTCCAGCTTGGGGCATCCTGACCAACATCCTTGCTCAAGACCTGGAGATGGGGCTCCAGGCACTGACAGGTTGCCCCAGTGTTATAAAAGGATGAGTCAAATGCAGAGAATAAAAAATCTAACTGTCAATTTTATTTGTGAACCTAAACCACTGTAGTCCACTGAACTCTGAGTGTTCTGTCATTAATCCGTTGTGCCTCTGTTTCAATGCCAGGACCAAGATGTCCCTTACCACGACAAAGGCTGAAGGGGTCACAGTCTACACCTTGACCTCTAACCCCAACAGTGCGTATCCTCCTCTGTGTCAGTTTCTGGGAGGTCTCTGCTACAGCCCTCTGCTGTGTTCTGTGTCTCATGGCCTAAGGGGCCTTCAGGAGACCTCTCAGTCAGTGCTGGGGGTAAGACATGTCCAACAGTTTTTTAGAAATCAAGCATCGTTCTTTACTCATTGCTTTCGGCTGCTGGTTATAATCTGAATTACGTCATATTGTTCCAGAATTCTTGTCGCAACAGATGTTTGTTCAATTTGTTTAAAAGAAACATAGACTAACAACAACAGATCAGATACATACTGCACAAAAGTAAAAAAAAACACTAAATGCCAGAAAAATCAAACTACATGTTTTAGTCCATACATTTTCAATTATTTGATATATAATATAATATTATTTTTTAATATGTGTCTGGCAGCCATGTTTGATTATCAACAGTCGTCTCTATGGACCCTAGTGGACAAAAGTTATGTAGAATGCCTTTAACCGCACACATTCATGCAATAATTACCAGAATGAAAACTAATAAAGGCCAATAGAGATAATTGCTCTACACTACATATAGTGAGAATGCTAAAATTCAGAACAAAATTGACATTCATTGACAGTCACATTATAGATAGTAAAATTTTTGTATTCAAAGGAATATAGTAAAAACTTAAACTAGTCACTAAAAGTAAACTATACTTGATTTTTTGGTCAATTTTTTGAAAATAGCCCAGTAATATTACAGTATATCATGAAAGTACAGTTGTATTTCTGTAATTTCACCCAAAAGTCACATTCTCAAAACTTTTTGTAACTGTGTATTTTGAATGAATTTCCCCAGGCTCTGCAGATAATGACGGGTCTTTTCAACATTGGCATGGGCTGTGTTGTTATGGTTACCGACGTCGGCAATGGATGGTACTTGTATTTCTCCAAGTTTCCCATTTGGCTTGGGATACTGGTGCGTAACTTTGTCATTCTGTATCATAGCGCAGTAACACTATCCACAAGTTTTTCCAAAACAAATGTGTTCTCTTTGAATTGTAGTTCATTATCTTTGGCATCACAAGCATACTTTCTGGAAAGTACCCCAGTCCATGTCTGGTGAGTGTTCTGCTTGGTTCAAGCACTGCAGAAATGAATGTCTATTAGTGAAGAATAATAATCTTAATTTTAGTTGTTTGGATTATTTTAGATTGATTTACTGGTTGAAATAGAAAAACAATGTCTTATTCCACTGGCAGACATGTTTGTTTGAAATAACAAAATAGAATCCAGTCAAAGAATCTAGCCCTAACAAGTAAATAGAGGGTTGCCCGAGAGCTTGCTGTTGTCCCTGGGCAAGACATTTAACCAACATTGCCTATGAATGAATGTATTTGTGTGATTGATGTTTGGTGGTGGTCGGAGAGGCTGAAGACGCAGAATGGCAGCCAAGCTTCTGGCAGCTTTAGCTACACCGCCACCGGGTGTGACTGTGGAGTGAATAAATAATACAACTGTAAAGCTTCTTTGAGTGTCAAGGAACCTCTATATAAAACCAATGCATTATTATTAACTAAATCTAAACTAGTTAAAACTACAAAGCCTCTAAAGTCTCAAAAAAAGACAAAACCTGTTTTATGTTATCGCAGAAGACATTATATCAAGATAATACAGTAGATACAAAGCGGTCTTGTGTTGCAGGTCACAATGAATGTGCTCATCAATCTGTGTGGGGTTGGATTTGCCATCACGTCGATTGTCTTCTACAGTCAGAACATGGTTGAGACTTGGAGCTATCGGTTGTGTAACGATTACGATCACACGCAGACAACCATTCAGGACCACATGACAGAGAGATGCCATGAAGGCGAACGACTGGTTATGGTGAGATCTTGTGAAGGAAATATCAATTTGCTTTAAATTCTACACGACACTATTATATATCACACAAAAGCCTAAGCTTTACTTAGGTTACTGTAACTTGAACCTCTTTCACAATAATGGAATTACTTCTGCTTGAGAAAAAGTGTCTAGGAAAGAAATGGTGGGGAAAAAAAAAAAACTGTGTTTAATTATGTTTGCTTGTTTTTTCACAGACATTTGTGAGGAGCATTAATATTCTGATGATTGTCCTGTCAGCTCTAGAGCTCTGCCTGGTCATCAGCTCAGCTACACTGGGCATCAAGGCTCTGTGTCGGAGAGGGAGTACAATCAATAAGGTTCTTTTCTGATAGTCTTTATTTGCTACAAATAATAAACAAACTAGGCCTGTGCTGTCGTCCCCGACAGCAAGGTGTATATTGGCGAAACGGCCCCATACGTCTGCCACAACTGTCACCAACAGGCACCTTAATCAGACATTGTGTGATTTCTACGGGGTTTTATATGGTTAACGAGCAATTAAGAGGCCCCGCCCCAAAACCATGAAAAACATGGGAAGGGTCTATTTGACTTTTTTGATTTGTCTAGATGTTTGTGAAGAATTTTTTTGCCAAATTTTGTAAAATTCCCTAAAACTACATTCTTCTTTCAGTCTATATGGGGCGCTACAGAGGTAATTGGCATCATATTGTCCAGTTCAGCATCTTCATGATATGTAACTGTCCAAAAAAGTTGAAAGATCCGGCCAAGACTTTTTGAGTTATTGCGTTCACAGTTTAGGTCATAGAGGCCCCCGCCCCCCAAACCGTGACAAACATGGGAAGGGTCTATTGTCTTTTTTAATGTTTGTGAAGGATTGGTCCACGTCCGCAGAGCATAGCTGTGACCGCGGACCGATGTGATTCCATAATATCATTTCGCTGATATAATTATGGCCATTACAAAAAAGGTTTATTTTAATTAAAAAACGTAGACAATATGCAAAACTGTTCTATGGTCAAAATCCAATTGCCCCAGAAGATCTTTTTTAAAAAAAAAAATGGGTATTAAAAATCAAACTTGATTTATCTATCTATAATAATTCTTCATTTTAATAACCAAATAGACATTTAAAAAATATATTTAAATTTTCTATTTAGTATATAAAGGAACAAAGATACACAAATAAATAGAAATTAAAGCCTCAAGCAGCGTCGAACGGCCCTCGCTCTCTGTGACCCACTGCCAACCTCTGTCACGCTTGAAAGTGACCCCTGCATGGGCTTTACCCATTGACTTTGTCCATTCTGAGTTATTGTAATTATACTGGTTTCCTATCACATACCTATATGGTACATTCGTGGTCTATAGCACAAGTGTGACCGTGCGTGAGTGCTTGGCCCTGTTTCAGTGCACTGAAAGGTGTGTAGGATGGGGGTGCTATCGCACCCACTGTATCATGTTTTGTTTCTACTCTCTGGACGATGGGGGCGCTATCGCGCCCACTGTATCATAATTAGTTTGAACTTGAACTATTATTGCCTAACTGTGGCAGAGGTGAAACCATGATATACTTATAAAAGCTGCCAAGTGTCACACCACACTGAGTCCTATAGATTACATTGTACACATTGGCCATTGTATTAATATGGTGGATTGTGGCCCATTAGAATAAAATGGAGGATTTCTGTCCGTGTTGGAGAAACCGTAAGAAATAGGGCAGAGGTGTAATATATTTATTTGATCGGAGTTCCATGATGAAATTTTGAGCCCTTATTTGTTGAATTCTAAAAAACTAAATTCTTTCCTCTCCCATAAGAAAAGTGATTTTGAAAATTACGTAGAGAACGTTTTTTGGAAAACCTAAAATTTTTCTTAAGGGATGTGTTCAGGCTTGCATGAGGCACATCTGAGTTAAATTTCAGCCAAATCAGTCAAAAAACCTGTTTAGTTTTTTTGTTTGGACAATTGGTTTAGACCCTGTTTCATTCCACTTTTGATATAATTATGATCATTATAGTGTTAGTTAGGACATGGCTTACTCCTGGTTTAGTCCTGGTTTAGTCCTGATTTAGATCTGGTTTAGTCCTGATTTAGATCTGGTTTAGTCAAAACGTTCCCAGTTCACCCAGTTCAAACACCATCGTATCGAGTAGGAAATGGAGATCTACAAGAACGACATCACCTTGGTAAGTACCAACAAAATCTTTTAAACAACTAATCTATAACATGTAAATGACTGTAACAGTGTGTTAGGGATTGTATCTAAAAGCATTTACCATCAATAACAACCTGAATCAGTTCTCTGTTTATTTAATACACACACTTAATGTGACCCACTCAACTTAACGTTGGGACGAATGTAGTTTTTAGTCAGAAACAAGTTGTTGAAATTGTATTTACATCGTCCATATTATTGAAAGTGTATTTATTTACATCGTCCATATTATTGAAAGTGTATTATTTACATCGTCCATATTATTGAAAGTGTATTTATTTACATCGTCCATTTTATTGAAAGTGTATTTATTTACATCGTCCATATTATTGATAGTGTATTTATTTACATCGTCCATATTATTGAAAGTGTATTTATTTACATCGTCCATATTATTGAAAGTGTATTTATTTTCATCGTCCATATTTTTGAAAGTATATTTATTTACATCATCCATATTATTGAAAGTGTATTTATTTACATCATCCATATTATTGAAAGTGTATTTATTTACATCGTCCATTTTATTGAAAGTGTATTTACATCGTCCATATTATTGAAAGTGTATTTACTTACATAGTCCATATTATTGAAAGTGTATTTACATCGTCCATATTATTGAATGTGTATTTATTTACATCTGTGATGTCTGCAATATGTATTTGTATACCCAATTAGCGACGTACATCTGTTTTTTGCATGTTATAATTAAAATGACCCCATGGCTTTTCCAATCCTTTAAGTAACACACAGTTATCTGACATTACTATAATTACTTACAAAGGAAGGATAGGAGATCATGGTAGCATTTAATTTTTTTCCTGCCCGTTATAAAGACATTGAATACAGTTTCTTGCCAGCCTTCAATGAGTTTCCATTATCTTCTCTGGTATAATGAGATCAAGTCAGAGAGAAACAGGTGAGAGGCTGTCACACATCCCTTTGATTCTGTGGCATTGACTGCAGCTGTTTTGACAGGAGGGGGATTTTAAATTCATTCATCTTTATTCAGACTAATCCTATTAATAGAATCTCAGACTGTAGGAAATGTATCATCTTCTTAAACCACATTTAGAGTGTATTTCATTTGTCATTTAGCAGATAAGGGACACATTCGGTAGTTAAAAATGCCTTTTTTATTGATATGTTGTTGTAATTTGTTATAATCAGTCTTTCTGTTTCTGAAAAGCTTGTCCAGTCCAGCTGTATTTTTGGGCAGCTAATGTGAAAGAGCAGATTGTCAGAAAGTTGGTGGTACGATCTTTACTCCGCCCTCTTCGTACTGCCATTGTGTCATTGGGCAAGACACTTTACCCACTGTGCTAATGTATGAAAGTGTTGTTGTATAAATGCCATGATCAATGTTTGGTGATGGTTGGAGAGGGCATGTACACTAAATAGTCAAAAGTGACCAATAGACTGGTCAACCGCTAGTTTTATGGCCAATGTAAAAATCTTCCAACTCACCATTTAGTGATGACCACAGTTAACCTTAGGGGCCCTCTAAGCCTCAACAGCCCAACTATGGGCGGCAGTGGCACAATGAGGTAGCGCATACTGTCCATGTGCCCCCGGGCAAGACACTTAACCCAGATTGCCTTCAAATTAATGTGGTTGTGTGATTGGTGTTTGGTGGTGGTTGGAGGGCATTACTGTGTAAAGAAGTATAATGTGTTCATATGTGGATGTTCTGAATTTTCCTCTATGAACCGTTCATATTTACCCTGTATTTGAACTCCATTCTGTCTCCACTCACCTTCCTGTGTTCTTCAGGCCTCTCTGACAGCTCCCACTTGGCCACTTTCTTTTGTGTCCAATTGATTCATTTTGACACCTTCCCTTTCTGTGACGATCAATCAGCCCATGATGGATTTAGGAGAAAAACAAAGAAGGCACTGATCTCTGGGACGTCCTGCCAACACTGTCTTTGTGTTCGCCTGTGTAAGTATTGGCTGCAGACGGTTTACATTCTGTATACCAGAAAATATATAATGAGCCGGGACATCTGTACACGGTAGCTATTGTTATGGGTTGAAAGGTTGGAGCTAGTGTAGGTAACCAAATGATACCTTTTTTAGCATAAGAATGAATATACAGAAAGTAAATAATATTGTGTTAATGACATTGTGTTTAATAGGCACCAAATGAATAAGATCAATATTACTAGATCAACAGAATGAACTGCCCTTCTACAACCCCCGAGAGCTTGGTTTTTTGTCCTCGTTCACTATGTAAGTTGGAGAAAATTCACTGCTTTAGTTCAAAAACAAATAAAAGCCAACTTCAAACCGCTGCTTTTTATTCTCATGGTTTGTTTGAGATTGTGACAAAGGGTTGGAAATGAAAAAGGTTAGTTAATTAAAGATTGAAAATTAAATAGAAAACTAAAAACTCAAACACTCAATAGTCACATACACTCAATAGTCATACACACTCAATATTCACATACACTCAATATTCATATACACACAATAGTTACATACACTGAATAGTCACATACACTCAATAGTCACATACACTCAATAGTCACATACACTCAATAGTCATATACACTCAATAGTCATATACACTCAATAGCCATATACACCCAATAGTCATATACAATCAATAGTCACATACACCCAATAGTCATATACAATCAATAGTCACATACACTCACTAGTCACATACACTCAATAGTCACATACACTCAATAGTCATATACACTCAATAGTCACATACACTCAATAGTCACATACACTCAATAGTCACATACACTCAATAGTCACATACACGCAATAGTCACATACACGCAATAGTCATACACTCAATAGTCATATACACGCAATTGTCACATACACTCAATAGTCACATACACTCAATAGTCACATACACTCAATAGTCAGACACACTCAATAGTCATATACACTCAATAGTCACATACACTCAATTGTCAAAAGTGATCAATAGACTGGTCAACCACTAGTGTTATGGCCAATGTAAAAATCTTCCAACTCACTGGTTTAGTGATGACCACAGTTAATCTTAGTGGCGCTCTAAGCCTCAACAGCCCAACTATGGGCGGCAGTGGCGCTGTAGGGGCATGCTGGTTTGAGTCCCAGTCCAAGCGCATATTGTTGTTGTGTCCCTGGGCAGGACACTTAACCCACATTGACTATGAATAAATGTGGTTTTGTGATTGGTGTTTGGTGATTGTCAGTAGGTGCAAACTTGCAGCCACGCTTCTGTCAATGTGTCCCAGGGAAGCACAGGTAGCTTACCACCACCAGTGTGTGACTGTGGAGTGAATGAATAATGGACTCAACATGTGAGCGCTTTGAGGAGGCCATGGGCATTGTAAAGCACAATATAAATCTAATCTATTATCTCCAAAGAGAAAGTTATTTTAACCACTTGTCTATGCAAACCAGCACTATCATTCTGAAGAGCAAACATAGTCATTGATATTGATATATAAAACGGACGCTCGATTGACCCTTGGTATTGTTTTCTACATAGAACAATGAGTGCTTGCAATGTATAAGCCACTTCACATGCCACTCCAAACAATGACGTAAACACCCTAGACCAAACAACATACAAGGGCATTCACTCGAGAAGACCAGGCCTACTCGACAAACCGACCAATACTAACCGTGATGAATGAATGCGGTCAAGCGACCATTGTGTGAATCTTTCTTCATGTCTACTTATCAATATGCTATGGATCATCAAATTGCACGTTGGCCATTTTCTGAGGACATTGGTCAATAGGGTCTCCAATTAACATCCAATTACCCCGACTGGTATTAATGACGTGGGACGAAGGGCAGAAGTGTTTTGTAGAAGGTCACATATGTGTGAGGAAAATGAACAGAGACACGCCATCGATTGAGCCACGAGAGTTTAATGTTGTCGCTATGTAAGCTGTAGAAGATGCCAGATATGGAGAAGAAACTGACTAAAAAATGGAGCATGTTGATCGGATTTTGTAGTCAACATAAGGGTTGACCTCACGTAAGCTTTTGCAACAGACGGTTGTTGCTTTGGTCAAACCTAATAATAGCCCACACTTTTGAACCTGAAAAGATAACTTACCTTGATTTGGTGAACTTATAATCACATAAGAATCCATTTATGATTAGAAAGTCATTGTTGACGCATCAACAGCATAAGGTTTTTTTGAATGATACCAGTGATTGATTTTTCAACTAGCCTTAAGGTATAAATGCCTGGGAGGGGGCATTTCACGCTGTAAAACACGGAAAACCGGAAGGGATTTTTTTTTTTTTTTTATTCATTAAACGTGTTTCTAGTCATTTTACATTACGGTCAACCTTACACCCAGAATACATATAAATAATTGATAATCATCCGAAAAAGTCTGATTCATAAACTAGATATGTTCATGCCTTTGAACACGCATAATTTCATGCCGTGTGTAAATGCAAAATTTGTAGTCAATCTTGCAAATATAAAACCTGAACTAACCTGTTCTTTGCCTCCCAGGAGAAACAATTAGCTCAAAAATAAATCTTAGCTGGACAGAGAACTCTTTTGTTAGTATGCATTTTTAATCGTCACATTCACTGAACTGCCCTTTTATGTGGCTTCTTGAACTCAACAAAAACTTACTTTTCACAACATAGTTTCTTCTTTTGTACTCTCCATTCTTTTCAATTAACACAAACTGGCAAACAGGGGCAGATAACATTCACCAAATATATGCATAATTGCCCTGTCCACCTACTCATCCACAACTGTTGCATAAATACATGTGATAAGCAGAAGGTGCACCTCAAATAGCCCTGGGACTTATTGTAAATAGCCAATACCTCGACGAAAATGGCAGCTAAGGAAACAATAGCAGCAATTAAGGAGCTGCAGACTGGCCATAGAGCAGAACAGGTGCAATTATAATGTGACTTCCCTGGTTCTGTAAAAAGTTTGGACATAAATGGCCAACTGTGAGTTCATTTGGGGTGTCACAAGCTACAAATATAGGGGTGCTCCAATTTTTAGCCTAATATACCAGCCCCGCCTACTTTTTAAAAAAGTGGGGTCTTTGTTAACAAACAGTGTGTGGCCATATGTGGGTTTTTGGCATGATGTCTAGCATTTCTGATCGGTTTACTATAAATGCACATCAATAAACTCTGCCCATTAAAAGATCAGACTAACATCTTTGTATAGAAAAGGAATAGGAAGAGTTAGTCACAGCTGGCCAGGCTATAGCTATCTTTATTTTGTCTGTTTAGTAACGGTTTAAGATCCAATCTCAAAAAGAAAGTGGCAGCAGTGTCTCAGGTTGTAGAGCAGGCTGTCCACTAATCAGACTTTTGGTGGTTCATACTGTCTTAATGTCCTTGGGCAGGACACTCCTGGACACTAATGGAAGAAACTAACTTATAGAAAAGTTGTTACTAGTGTGGAGGGTACTTAGGATTTTGTAGACCTAAATCAGAGACCAAACTTTGGGTTAGTTAGTCATAGGGCTGACACAGAGATATAACTATCTATCACATTTGTTCACTAGGCATAGTGCAGAGTCAACAATTCACATAACACAGCCATGTCTTTGGACATTGTAAGGAAGCCATATTACCTGGTGAGAACCAACAGTAACACTGAAAGACATGCAGCCTGATAACAAAACCCAGAACTTCCTTATAATACACACTGTACTTTTGTTATTTGGACTCAGCCCAGGTTTTCATGTTTTCCTATGTTATACATATCTCAACTACCATCATGATTCTACTGTGCAATCTTGATTGTACAGTAGAATCATGATAGTCCCCCACCTGTGATGTCACACATTTTTAACATTTGCCAAACCAGTGCAAACAGTGAAATGTTCAAAGCAAAATCATAAATATAGTTACTGTAATCTGAGTCATTAGTCAGACTTTGGCCCAGTGAGAATACCAAAATGACCACCTCCAAATCTCATACATTGAAGTAAAGCTCCTAGACTTTGACCCTTTCTATTTCTTTCTCCATTGTTCCACTGCAGGCTGGCACTAACACATCAATAATACATTCATCCGTAGAGAGGCCTTCATCACAAATCAATAAAGTTTGAAAATCTATCATAAGCAATGCACCGATGCCAAAAAGTGGTGTTATGTGATATGCCAACCCAGCAGGCCGACGCTGATGTGAGCATTTCAGAGACTGCCCTTGGAATAATCAATTTCTCTTGGTTAAGTGAAAGCATATTTTAACTGGTGAAGCACACAATAAACCACCAGGCCACGGGCAATTAATTCTGCCACATCTTCATAAATACGAGTCTGCATTTGGTCTGTGGAAAAATACAGGAAACTAAATCCAGTCTGTCAAATCAATGCAACAATTCTTAGAACATAATATAATATATTACCGTTTCAATGGAAAAATGAATTTGGTATATTGTCATTTAATAATTCATTAATTCATTTTCTGCCTTTATACGTAAGGAGCTGCGGGTGCCTGGAGGTTATCCCAGCAACTATGGGCTGTGGGTAAGACCTTGGTAACACAAGGAGAACATTCAGACTTGTCTTTTAAGACAGCCTTTTTAATTTACCCCAGCAGATAAATTAGGAGTACATTATAAAGAATCTAGAGATATATTTTGCCATAAACCAGATATGGCGTTCTCAGTAAAAAAATTAAAAAATTACAATTTCACTCAAAACCAGTCGTGAACAAACAAAATCATACATGCAGGGGGAGCCATGATTTAGGCCTTGATTCCATTGCCTCAAGAGACCGGGTTCCCGTGGCCTGTCTCTGAGATCGAGTAATCAATAACAGTAATAATGTTCAACATGCTGAAAGCCGCCATTACTGTAGCCTCTGTGACATCTCCAAGACAGAAAGCAAATATGTGTGCTCTCTACAATTACTGTATTAGAAGGATTTGCAACCCTACCATTCACTGCAGGTTAAATAGCGTCTTTCTTTCTCACTGGCCTGTGACAGACGGACAACAATCTGACCCACAACCTCCTGATAATAAAGAATCACTATCTTAAGGCAGTTTTTACGACTTTACTGTTTTCTTACAAGAACTAACAAGGGATTCAGTGTAGTATTTACAATGACTATACCGCTGACATCATATTATGCCATAAAATCAGAGGCAGTGTTCAAGAGCGAGGGAAGGATGGAGTGTGAGATTGACAGGTGGATCGGTGCAGCATCTGCAGTGATGTGGTTGGTGTACCGGACCGTTGTGGTGCAGCAGGAGCTGAGCCGAAAGGCGAAGCTCTCGATTTACCGGTCAATCTACGTTCCTACCCTCACCTATGGTCATGAGCTTTGGGTCATGACCGAAAGGACAAGTGGTCGAAATCAGTTCCCTCCGCAGGGTGGCCGGGCACTCCCTTAGAGATAGGGTGAGAAGCTCGGTCACTCAGGAGGAACTCAGTGTAGAGCCGCTGCTCCTTCACATCGAGAGAAGCCAGCTGAGGTGGTCGGAATACTGTCTAATTCAACCAAGCCAAAAAAGCACCAACTACAGAGGGCCCCCTTCCCATGCTTGCCTTGAGCCCCTAAACCACTAAATCCACCACTGCATAAAACTATGTGCGTTCACCTTTCACCAAACATATGATTTACTAAAACCAATTCTTCGATTCTTTTTTTTAAATGTCAAACACAACCAGCAGGGTCTCAATATATCTCAAACAGACACTTAAGCGCCGGTCCTGCTCTGGCTTCTCTACACTTTAAAACTTTAATCAAAGGCACACATTTACTATTCTTTGTGCTGGGATCTTGGCGGGGGCGCCGTGGACCGAGACAAGTTGAATTTAAGGCGTATAGATGACTTAATGATACATCTCTGTGAAGCACCTGAAAGAGAAGCAATGGTAGTCTTTGAAGCAGGGCAAGAAGCAGTCGCAGTGGGAACAAGAGACAATGAGATTCAAGACACAGAAGTACAATGGATGTAAGGCTTAAACATGAATGCATCGTTATGTTCACAATTACTACAATTATGAGAGTGCTCCTGGCTAAACTCTGCTGTGGTAAAGACTGTGCCAGTGTATTCTCTTAATAATGATAATATACTCAGAGTGGAAGTCTGTGCAGTGGGACCATGGGAACTGTGTGCCAATAAATCGAAATACCACAACCTGAAGGCAGACCAGTGGGAACAGACTGAAGTCAAAAACGGATTGATAAAAGTTTTCGAAGTCAGCCTAATTTTGTTGGAAAAGTTGTATTTTAGAAAGTTCAAAAAGCAGCTCTCAGAATGTAGAGTTGGTTGCTCATTAACTCAAGGGTTGGCAGTTTGATCATACTACCATTTTGTCCTTGGGCAACACACTTTTTGTTCTAAAGTGTTAGTGTAGTTGTCATTATGGTAGCTGGTGAGATCCTATCTGCTTTCAATAAAAAAGTTTTGACATTTTTTTTAAATTTCACATGACCTGACTAGTGCCAGGAGATTCTGTATCAAATTGAAAAGTATTGATATTCCCAAGGTTATAAAAAAAAATAATAAACTGGAAAAAACAGTGTTTTCCAGCGAACGACTCCCTAGAGCAGGGGTGTCAAACATGCGGCCCACCAGGAGTTTGGTTGGGACTATTATCATGTTCTGAATTGTATGTTAAAAATAGTTGTTACTGAAGATTTTGGGTGAGTGGAGTCAATTTAGTTTTTCAGAATTACTTCACAGATTTGGACAATGGAGATGAAATCATTTCAATATTAATGTTAACATGTTAACATGCACTAAAAAATGTAATGTTTTGCACCATTATACAATCACTGTGATTAGTTGTATTGCACAATGCAACTGAGGCACAGTGTTGAAATAAAAAAGTTTCAGGTTGTTCATATAATATTTTGTAAAAGGACAGTTCATTAAATAAAGCTCTTTTTTGTAATACACTTGTGTTTATCAGCACTAAAAGTTGGACTTACAGCATAATTACCAAAAAAAACAATATGTTTTCTGGTCCGGCCCCCTTGAAATCAAATTAGGTCATATGCGGCCCTCGGACTAAAATGAGTTTGACCCCCCCTTGCCCTAGAGTGACAAAAATGTATTTGAACCATTTCTAAGAAACATAATTCATCAAAAGTTGTGTACAAATCAAACAACAGAACACAGCTTTTGACCATGTATTTATGGTTTCTGAACCTCACAGTTCAATTCCCACGACTTCCCATCATCTTTTTCAAAGGGAGACCACTGAATTGTTTATAAAGACAAAAAACATCCAAATAATCAATCTTTCACAATATGTGTAGCAGATACATCTTTTTTGTATACAAGAATGTAAAAATCATTCCTGGTTTCAAAGATGTCTTTCTGGGACGCATCTCTGCTGACATTTCCTCTAGCAGTTCAAAAGGCTAGTATACAATGTCTCCAAAGCCACAGAGACAAACCTCGAATGTCATTTCTGATGCATAAGGAAAAACAAACATATCTTTTTATCGCATCCCATTGTTCCTGCCTATGCCTACATGTGTTTTCCATTCCTATAGAGCGTCTTGGTATCAGTTACCTCAAAGAAATGAGGGGGCGGATGTGGCAGAATGTGAGCTATTGATTGAGTAGACACAAAGGGATGAAAGACAAAGGAAAACTGAAAGCAAACGTTATTATCATGTACCATATTCTCTTTTACAAGCCTCAAGAAGCATAGGCATTTAACATCATTACCTCAAGATGGCAACGTGTTATTTGGGGTAATTGTTTGCAATATACTATTTTCAGTGTTGTAGAAGAGAGTCTTTTTGTTCATGTGTTACAGTTACTATACAACATTTAAGGTTGGACTCAGAACCTTCATTTATGAAAAAGCCTATGTCCAGGACAGCTAAAGAACAGGGTGGATCTCAGAGTTGTGAGTGGTCTCCATCTTGGGGCAGTGGATATTGTTTCAGATGCCTGGCTGCTGTTAGATGTCTCTGTGATGACCTCGGCTGGCCCCCGTCTGTGGTACTGTCCTCACTGATGGTGGACCTCTCCTAGATCCCTCTTCATCTGAATTCCCCCCTCTGCTGCATCTCCTCATTCACTTGGATGCACCCCTAAACCTGCTGCATCCATACACACATTGAGCTCTCTTAACATAAGGACCTCATCCATCAGTCCTGGACACATCCATAGCCTGTCTGTCCTAGGAGTGGATCCCTCTATCATGTGGTTTTCCCTAAGGTATTCCCATGAATGGGTTTCAACTCAAGGAGGGGAACTTTATCAGGTATAATATAAAAAAAATGCATCTACAGTATTTTCCTCTATATTCAATGAATGGTAGTTATATATAATCTAAGGTACATTCATTTTAATATAGAAACTAATGTATTTTGGTATATAATGTCAATTGAGATGTTGCACTCAAGGTGGCCTCTGTGAATGTTGCCAGTATTACCTGTGATTGAGTTTTTGTATTCTGCTTACCTTTTTCAATCAATACACAATAGGGTTATCTTCCAGCTCCTGATAAGGATTCTGGCTCATCTGGAGAAGGGTCACTGAGTGCAGGAACCTGTGAGTGGTCGCCCCCTGGTTGTGACAGTTTGCCTTAGCTGCATCGGAAGGAGGGGTCAAAGGAAGAGAACGGAAAATAGTCTTTTGAAGTTGTTCCTGTAAATCACAGTACCATGTTTCATTCCATCTTCTTTGTCAGAATCGTGGATTAAATGTTAGCTCCGCCCATGAAATGTAAATGATTTTCCGGTTTGCAGAGGCCACAAAGGGATGAATCAGAGACAAAAGAGAATCCATTTGCCGGATCTTGCCGAGTCAAAGCCATAAACAAAAGGTCATAATGAGATCCGCGCTCTGAGCTTTACACTCTTTTGAGCCGAGGTTTGTCTTGTCTAATAATTGTGTGAGTACAGGAAGCGCTGATTGCTCGAAGACAAAAGCAAATTCATTCTTTTATGACTTTGGACAGCTATTTAAAAATGAGCACTCCCGCTGAAATGCTCTGGGGCAAAAATGCTGCAGTTTTACGGTCATGTTGTCTCTCGGTTTCGTTAGTGCCGTGTTACGCTTCTGTTTATGTGTCTGAGAAATGGGGAGCTATAATTGAACATATATTCATGTACGCGCTGAAAGAAATCTGGGAGGACAATTTTAAAGGCCAACATTTAAAATGAAGTACAAAGTATACTCAAAGATGCATATTCAGAGGAAATAGCCCCATTCCCTGTGCATTTCTCAGCTTTAATTACAGCTGTGATTTCCCCAAACAAAACTAGGCTTACGAGCACAAATGCGTTAGATTTCGTTGGCTAACTCTGTGATTTGTTCCCATTAAGAAGTAATGGAAAAATGGGTTTGCAATCATAAATGAAAGCTTAGATACCACACAAGTTTTAGCATTGAAAACGTCTTTAGAAAAAAAAAATCTGTGGACCAAAGAGCAGTGGTACAAGCTTTACAGTCAGTCAAAAACAGAACAATGCATCATTCTCAATTCAGATAAACTGCTGAAGAACACATGCTTTGAATGTACAGACACCGGACATTGCACTGGGTTGCAGGTTCTAGAAAAGATGATGTCATACCCTCAGAGGGGGGATTTTATAAGAAATATCCCTCCAAAAAAGCCACAAAAGTTGAATCTGATCATTTTTATTAGTGACAAGGTCCATTACCCTGCTGTATCTATCCAACCAGACACAAACTCTACAAATAAACAACAGTCATTTGCCTGCCACCATAGAATGTTGTGGTGTCACCTGCATCCCAGCTTTAGATATGGAAGGACAGGTAGATGCTTTCATTAACCATTATTACCGATATTAGAATCAATTATGTGTGAATCAATCTTGCCACATCTGCAGTATTTGGTAAAAAAAATCCAATTTGCTAGGTGTATCCTCAAGAAAACAACTTTTAATAATAGAAAATCAATGTTCTTACAGTCAGTAAAAAAGACTATGCTGGTATATCCTTGTATCTGTGAGATTTGCAGTTGAAAAGCCTTTTCAACAAAATCTTATTTTTATCTTATCCTACACTGATGAAATATTGTCCCTTTCTTTATGCAACACTGTCTTTTTACAGAGCATCACATGGCATGACTTCATGACTCAACTCAGCTGTTATATCTATTAAAGTCTTCTTTGACTTCTGATGACCTCTCAAGCTCCTATAAACCATCCAGCACAAAATGCTCATACGGCAGCCTCACAGTCAGTTCAAATGTCACTCTCTATTCATCACCCCCCACCCATGTAGACATAAACATACCATCTTCACCAGGACTGATGCATGGATGTTTATGTGGGGGTAAGTCATCATTGCTGAATCACACATACGCCTGTAGTGGAGAATCTCCGTGTACCTCTGGCTAAGTTAACAAGTCAGATTGGATTCAGCAAGTGTCTTCCTTTGGGGCATTGTGGGAATGGAGTCCAGATGTGACAAGTGTATTTATAATCTTCATAATAATAATGCATTGGTTTTATACAGCGCTTTTCTCAACACTCAAAGACGCGTTACAATTACATTATTCATTCACTCCACAGTCACACCTGGTAGCGGTAAGCTACTTATGTAGCCACAGCTGCCCTGGGGCACACTTACAGAGGCGTGGCTGCCGGGTCTGCGCCTCCGACCACCACCAAATCACCAATCACACAACCAAATTCATTCATAGGCAATATGGGTAAAGTGTTTTGCCCAGGGACGGCAGTATACACTCAGGCAGGACTTCACTTCTTACATAGTCTTACAAATGTGCTTTGGCTTTGTCAATGGGTCTTGAGAACAACCATTTCTGATGAAATGACCAAATGCCATAAAAATGTTTTATCTGGCATGAGTTTTACGCCAAATGTCCTTCCTCTCTATTTAATGACAAATACAAACAACTACAATTTAAAAAAAATAGAAAATCTGAACCATTTGCAAACAATCGGGATTTAGGGACTCATTTACACATTTACACATTTATCTTGGACCTTACAGAGATTGTGTTGGCTGACCTGGGGATCAAACCCACAACCATCTTGCTAAGAGAGACAATATTCAGAAGGGCATACTTTGATAAAGTTTGTGCCGGATGTTGTTTTGCCGATGCGTCTTTAGAACTATGCTGAAGGTACATGCTGCAGATAACCTTGCACCTGTACAGCGCTGCGGGCCCTGCTCCATGTGTAGGAGGAGAAGGTGACAGTGATGTATAACTCCAGGAAGACTCTCTCAGCTTAATAAATACAAAAGTCCCACGTTGTCCTTGACAGACACTGGAAGGAATTTCTGTCTATTTTTCATTTTTTCTTCATTGATTTTGCAGACATTAGAGCAAGAAAAAGAGAGAGCTTAGCTTTATCAGGTATCTTTATCTAGAAATTGAATGTGGGTCCTGTATTATATGTTGACTTTGTGAGTGTTTAGTTCATAGTTCATACATTACAGTTCTTCTTTATCCACAGACATATACACATTTTGGGTAGAGAGAAACCATCTATTGATATTCAAGCAGGGTTCCAACTCTTTTGTTAAAATTATTTTCCAAAAACTTTTCCAGGACTTTTCCAGAACATTTGTTTCTTCCATAGCGTGGAATTATGAAGTCATACACTACATTCCCCCGACAGAAGTTGGGCTTTTCACTAAACTCTATTTTAAAAGAAGTCAGGAACTGAACAGGCAAAAGCCAATTGATCACATAAGCCATTTTATTCCAAATGCAATCTTTAAGAAAGAACGGCAACATGAACCATTTTCGAGAGGCTAAATACTGAGTCCCGTATTTTCAGCACTATAGGGCGCACTGGATTATAAGGCGCACTGTCAATGAATGGTCTATTTTCGAAATTTTTTCAGACAAGTCAGTCAGTCAAACTTTATTAAACGCGTTCACAATAACTCTCAACATTGTTTAAACGTTAATGGGTGTATTCACAATAACTCTCAACATTGTTCAAACGTTTATGGTGTATTCACAATAACTTTCAACCTCGTTCATTTGTAACACGTAAAAAAACACAGTCTGATAACGTTAAATCAAACATTAGCGTATTAACTACAACTTACACTTATTCAGTTATAACATGTAACATACATCACAATACAGTCACTTTTTCAGTTTATTCCTCATCCACAAATCCCCAAAATTTGGGGTCATATATAAACACTAATAATAATACACTACTAATATTATGGTGAAGCATAGTACATAGTATGTATTACTCCGCGACGCTCCTGACTCCCGGAGCTTTGTAGTTTACCGAAGTTGCACCAAAACATTTTTGCTTGGAGGTCAGTAAGCACAACCAGAATTAATCCATATATAAAGTGCTCCAGATTATAAGGCGCACTGTTGGTTTTTGAGAAAATTAAAGGCTTTTAAGTGTGCCTTATAGTACATACGGTACATGTTTTAGAGTTATTGTGTCTATAGGATGAATAATTGTTTAAAGCCAAAGAACTATTAAAAGGAGACTAATTGGACACAGAGCCATGTCAGTGAAGGGCTGAAAGACACACATGGGCCAGAGGTGAATCTGTGGCAGCAGCACTCTCTGAAAGCCTCTTCTTTTTAGCAGAGACGGATGTTTTGTGAAAGTGACAAAGTTCTAAAGAGAGAAAGTGGAGCGTAGACATGTACATACCAGTGCGTCTGCTCAAAAGCGGGAGAGTGGGCAACATTATGTAAATGAAAGAGTTTGTGGAATAAATGGAATGAATTATACATCACCTAACCCCTGGGCACTATGTTACGTTTGTGCATTTTTCTCCCTGAAAATAATTAATTATGTTTGTATAAGTTTTATTCAGGTGTGGGTCGGATCAGCCTGCTGAAACAGCTTTTCAACGCCTGCCTTTGGAATTTTTACTACACAAAAATAATTATATGGAATAAAAAAACATCCCTCGAGTATCATAATTCCATTATAGAGGTCTCATTACCTCAGAAATAATTGAACTGAGTTAGATCAAAACATGGAGAGGCAGAAAACTTGAAAAATACACTTCTTGAATGTTTTCATTGTCAACACTTCTAGCTTTATACTGAAGTTAGGCTTGGAGAAACTCTAATGAACATAGAGGACTGTTGAACATTTTAAATAAACTAATTGTATGGCAAACTGTTTCGACTATATATAAAAGTCTGTAGAGATATTTGACCAACATGCCTGCTAATTTACAGAATTCCATCACACCAGGCCTAAAGTTTATGTTTAATGACCTATGTTGTAGAAATATGATAATTTCTCATTTAAATCCAGGAACCAGGAAATTGCATACACATCACAGGGATGGTGGGTAGGATTGACAGATTATATTGGTTCAGCATTTGTGCCTTGCATCAATGCATGAGCCTGTTGTGGTGAATCAAGAGCTAAACAGCAAAACGTCTCAATTGATCCGTGCATCTACAGTATGATTCTAGATTATATTCTCATTACCCACAGTAAAATGACAATTCCTCAAATAGATGTGTCTGAAATTGATCACAGGATACCTGGGCACTGTGTTGAATCTTTGGTGTATACTATCGCCATCAAAAAAAATCTAAATGCTTTGGGGTTTAGGCATGCTTCCACTACCCCACATTTCACAATTATAATTTAGGCCTACTCCTCAAAAAACTATTTTCCATCCAGAAATGTGATCATGAGTCTGCGGGGCTTCCATTTCCAACCCTGTGTATTTTCATTGCTGGCATTTTGGAACACTTTCTCAATTGATTTGGCTTGGGCCAATCCTTACCTTTGGGCAGGTAACAACTTACAATCGTCCAATTTAAATGAAATCCCTTCAGGTTGCAGACTATGAAATTCCCAGTGAGTAAATGACGCACCGGAGACGATGAAATGCAAAAAGTCTGTTGTGCTGCATGTAAATAGCTGTGTTTATCATGCATGAATTTTGTGCATTGCTTGGCCTTTGACAAATGTGGCAAGTGGTGAGTGGATGACATACAGAGCCACAGGTAATCAATGGCTGGCTCCCTCATTACCATCGCAATGAACTGTTATAAAGGAACACACACTCCCAAACCGAAGCCTAGTGGCTGCTGGAATTATGGTGGCTGTAATCATTCACGGCAGACCAAGTCACAGCTAAAGCTCCAATTAATTCAAAATGTATTTTACTTTACTTCACAAGTATTTTACTTTACCTTCCATCCCCACTTTATCATCTTTTTTTGCGTTTCCCTCAAATGTGTCCTCTGTGGCTGTTAAAATGTTTGGGTGAAGGAAACTGACAAAATGCCATTGTGACACAAAGTACCACTGGTTAAGAACATACTCCCAAATGCGCATACATTTTTCTCCTTTGAAATGACTGTTATTTATTATTCTTTATTTTATGTAATCATTTTTTATCAAATTTTGTATTGATTGTTTATGTTTTAATGACATTTTTATCTTGTCTCTTATCTCTGTAAAGCACATTGAATTGCCCTGTGTATGAAATGTGCTATACAAATAAACGTCCTTCATCTTCTTTATTCATCCTCATTTTTTGGTCTGGGGTTGATATCGATTAGAACCAGATTGAATCCCTGCTATTTCCCAGCGTTGGGACTGGCACATTTGTGTCTGTAGTTTTTTTTGCCTCCCTAATCGAAGCCAGGGAAATGACTCGCAGCAGGACAGAGCTACAGAGCTTGTAAGCTTGATATAATGTATAGATTTAGTACCTGTTTGATGTTTGATGTGCATCCATTTTGTTACACCCTCTGGAAATCAAAGAAAGATTGACAGGACATAGACTAATTCTTTGTATAGGATAGAAAAAAAGATTCAATTTTGGCAGAAAAAACACATTTAAATTGCTTCTGGGAGATTACTAGTGTATTTGACTTTACCTTCAGTCCCTACTTTATTATAATACCATTCTTTTTCTCTCCCAGTCTCTCTTCTTTTGTCAGTTTCTATCTCCCTTCTCGATTCCCTATTCTCTTCTCTTGTTATGTCTTGTGGGTAGAAAATTGCCAACCGCATCACCATCCCCTCATGGAGCCGCTCATTTTGTCCGATGCTCTCGTCGCTCTTGTTGATTCCAACTTCAGGAGTGTGTTCCTTTGTTCTCCGGGTCGACTCGGCAGTTGCAGTTTTTTTTTTCCTGGGCTCAAAACCAAAGCCTCTCAGCGCACTACCAGATGCCACATACTGTATGTCCTCCCGCACCCAAGAATTAGAGCGAAAATTGCATTTGTGTTGAGAGGGATGATCCGCCTGAGGCCCTGTTGTTCCTATTCCCATTCATGAAATACATCTCCATTGATTGCCAGACGATTTACTGTAAGGCCAATTGCGCTGGCCGCTCCAGTGCTTCCAGTAATGGCCGACAGTGCGTCCCATTATGTGGCCGCATAGACCGTAGCTATTTCAAACAAAGCCAGTCGTGGTTTGGAAAAGAGCAGTGACAGATGAGGAGGAGGTTTGGAGCCAAAAGCCACAACGTCGCAGCTGCTCAGAGGCTGCCTTCAGAACCTTAATTACCTTTGGCAAACACTTGAGAAAACTTTTCAGGCTAAATACTTTCTCATCAAGGAGAGAAGGATCTAAAAGAAGCTCTAATGCAGTGTTTTAAAATGAAATGGGGTTTTGCTATTTTTCTTGCAGTGACAATGAAAAACCTCTTAAGATTGCAAACATTACAGAACTGGATGTATGTGTTTTGAATTTAGATCAGGCATAGACCAATTGTGGTTAAGAGGTTCATTGAGTCTTCTTAGTTTAAGAAACTATTGTTGTTTCTTTTTGTAACAAAGAAACATGACACTAGTTAGATGGACCAATAGTTTGATGGACCAATAGTTTGATGGACCAATAGTTTGATGGATCAATACATTGATGGACCAATAGTTTGATGGACCAATAGTTTGATGGACGAGTAGTTTGATGGACCAAAAGTTTAATGAACCAATAGTTTGATGAACCAATAGTTTAATGGACCAATAGTTTGATGGACCAATAGTTTGATGAACCAATAGTTTGATGAACCAATAGTTTAATGAACCAATAGTTTAATGAACCAATAGTTTGATGGACCAATAGTTTGATGGACCAATAGTTTGATGAACCAATAGTTTGATGAACCAATAGTTTTATGAACCAATAGTTTGATGGACCAATAGTTTGATGAACCAATAGTTTGATGGACCAATAGTTTGATGAACCAATAGTTTGATGGACCAATAGTTTGATGGACCAATAGTTTGATGGACCAATAGTTTGATGAACCAATAGTTTGATGGACCAATAGTTTGATGGGCCAATAGTTTGATGGACCAACAGATTGATGGACCAATAGTTTGATGGACCAACAGATTGATGGACCAATAGTTTGATGGACCAATAGTTTGATGGACCAATAGTTTGATGGACCAATAGTTTGATGGATCAATATTTTGAAGGACCAATAGTTTGATGGACCAATAGTTTGATGGACCAATAGATTGATGGACCAATAGTTTGATGGACCAATAGTTTGATGGACCAATAGTTTTATGAACCAATAGTTTGATGGACCAATAGTTTGATGGACCAATAGTTTGATGGACCAATAGTTTGATGGACCAATAGATTGATGGACCAATTGTGATCAACTGGTGAAAATACATAAGACTAGCCTTTTGTCATATAGGAGGTTGTGATACAGTGATCTAGTAGAGAGATTCCTTGTAGCCAATTATGCCAAAATGTATGTTTATTTGTATTGTATATTGTGTCTTGTAAATGGAATGATGTTTTTTATACACAATTCCTCTTGCTACAAAATCGTTTGCATGCCTAGACAATATAGAATTCTATGAGGTAAAACTAAGACTAAACTAAGAAAGAGAAATTTCTGTGTGTGGTGAGAAATGTATTAAATAGATATTTATGCATGCTCCAGTTATGTGTCTGTAAATAATGACTCATTCATGCGCTCCTTGAAAATCACAGGTGCAAAGTGTTTTTCCCTCCATTTATTTTATATTTGATTTGACTCTTCCCTCATGCCCCTGTTTCACGAGTTTCATTATTTACATATTTAAGTAATTTGGTACTTGGTAGACCAGGAAAGCTGAACTGTTATAATGGCCTGGCATGAAAGATCCATGTAATTACAAAAAACTTTACAATGTGTGTCTCAACAGTAATCTAACCTGATGAACACAAATGTTCCAATATAATAATATGTCGAGTCCCACTGTGGAAAATGCATAGTCTTCCTGCAAAACATTTGTGTTTAGTGAATAAGGTTTTACAGTCAAGGTCTGTTGCCCCAATGGCTTTGGCTAAGACATCTCACATCCCAATAGACCCCCACACTCCACTTTTGTGTTCCAGTAGCTTCTCATTTTCACAGGACTTTCTCTTCTTTCTCGTTTCTGGGCCATGAAAAACAGCGAGCTTTGAGCTAATGTGATCAAACTTTAATTGTTTATTGCCGGAGCCACGGTCCTGAGAGGGCACAATGTGTTTGGAGTGTTCTCAGAAGCTATTTGTATTCTCCATTCTGGAAAAGTGGAGCTGTTGTCAGTGCTTTATCCTGACTGTGAGAGGTTATGCATGAAGCCGAGTACATCTGTGCGTTCATGCTTGTCGGCAGGCCTGCCCCTCGGGATACCAGGCTTTTGTCTTTGTTTAAATGTGTGTGAATGTGGCTCTTGGCCTATGTGTTTGTTACGGACTCTGAGGTGGAAAATCGAAAAGATAGACTTGTCAGGACTAGGACCAGGCTGCGATAAAACAGAGATATCCACTATGACAATGAAACCATGCGTTTGCTCAAGCATTACCTATAAACCTCTGACATATTCACAGCAGTTCACATGATGAATGCAATGTTCTTCCCGTTTCAGGAGTGGTATCATCTGTCTCTACAACAATCCTCGGCCTGCACTTCTTTCATACCAAATAACATGTCCTCTTTCAGTAGATGCATAAATCTAGCCTCCTGTCTGGTAGGTCTAACCTAATCATCCTTATACAAATGCTGTATGAACAGTGGTTTGTGTCTCAATAGAAGACTTCAGAGAAGACATGTTATACTTTTCACCTTGTGAGTAGTGAGGATTAGACCAGGCACAATAGTAAATGCTCAAGATCACACATGAACTCTTTATTTTCTCAATCTCATCTTCCACATTATCTCAGAGTTATTACTGCTAGCACAAGTCACCCATCACTGTTAAAGTTACAATATACGTAAATAAATAATGTTGTGTGTTGGAGGCACTCTTGGTATTACTAAACATATCTTCAGGCAATATCAGAGTTGAAAAAAGCTGTTTATGCAGAGGTTTTTCACATATATACTGTGTGTGTCAGGTTAGGTTTAACAACAAATGCCTTTTTTATGCAACCCTCTATATTTAACCATGTTTTGTTCCTTCAAGTATAGAACCCCCTGTGGCTTAATTCTTCATTAGTGCAAGGAACAAAATTTAGTAGTTTTGATCTGACCTGCTACATAAAGTTAGAAAAACATGGCAGCACAAAATGCATGACACATCTGAAAAAAAAGTTCTGGCATTTGTTAAAGTATAAAAATATCGGTTTGAGAAATGGAAGAGTAAATGGTGTGAAGGAGTCCACGGTTGCACAGGCAAGGCTGCCATCAAACTGCAACAGTTCAAAAGGCACAACAGAACAGAGCCTTGAATTGACAAATAACAGATGTAAAAGGCTGAGCCAGAGCTTTGAGTGCATTTATTTCAGACCCAGACAGAGGAAGATTCTGGAGAGAAGTGTCTGCTTTTGTCTGGAGACACCTGCAGCTGTTGTGTAATCAGGACACCACAAATCAGACTGTGAAGGAGGGCAATTGTCAGATGAAGCAAAGCTTTTGCATAGATGTTGTTCATACATTGATTGTATCACATAAGGGAAATTAGCAAAGGGAATTTTAATTGATTTGAATTCTGCAGTAGGTAAGAACTGACTGTAAAGCAGGATATGGTTGAAAAAATACATATATAAGGTAAACAATAAGTAAATAAGGTAAACTTCCTCTTTGAGAAAGACGGTAACTGAAAAAAGTAAATCATCACTCTACTTAGAAATTGTGCAGTAATCATTCACACAGAAAATCTTCCATTGTCTCAATTTACTTAAGTAGATCAGTCCAACTAAATTATGTGCATTCAACTCACATGGACTATTACACATTTTGAGATGCTGTATTTTTTCTATCACCTTTAATCCATACATTTGTATTTGGGACTCGTATCAATATTAAATAGTCTTGGGAGTTTCAGTGTAACTAGAACAGCCAATACTGCAGTACCTCCTAGAACAGCCATTCCCACTACAGGCATAATAATTGGCACTTAGAAGCCTGTTACTAGACTTTTTTTTTTTTATTTTGAGAATAGCATGTAAAAAGTGATATATTAACATAAAATCATTGTTTATTGTTTATTCATTATTTGTAATTTTTGCAATATAGCAAGCACGTCCATTATCATATATATCTTATGTCACAATTTTTTTTCAAAAATTGTTTTCTGTGTGTTTAGTAACCAGTAAGACAATTGGTTTTGAGTTCTTACGTTTTCACAATGTCTTGAATGGAAATAATACAGCACTTTCTAGAGCCCCTGTATACCACTGCAGGCTCTAGAATTGCAATTTAGAAGAATGTTACTAGAATATTTGGACTTAAGTTAAATCAATTGAATATTACATTAAATAAAATGTGTTAAAACTGACAAACAGATACAAATGAACATGGCTCAAAACCTGCCCCTGAATATATTATTTCATACTATATACTTTTTTTTTTTTTTTCAGAATGGCATACATTTCTTTTGCTAATACGTTTGTGTGCAATTGAAGAAATAACTAGACTAATTAAATATTTTACAGTTTTTTTGTTTTACGTTGATTGATTATAATTACAAATGTTATATTAACATAAAAAAAAAATTTACAATATGACTACAACTATAAGACTTGTATTTTACATTGAAAATTCAAACATGTCTAACCACTGAACATGCTGAAATATCATTATTTTTTGTTATGATATTGCCAAAACCTTGATATAGTATTTAGATTTTAAATGATCATAGCACCCTTTTCCGATCGAAGGGTGTTACAGAAAAGGGTGGCTTGCCCTCTCTAGGTTGGAAGAGTGTCCCTGCCTCAAGTGGAGGAGTTCAAGTATCTTGGGGTCTTGTTCACAAGTGAAGGAAGGATGGAGCGTGAGATTGACAGGCGGCTCGGTGCAGCCTCTGCAGTGATGCGGTTGTTGTCGTGGTGAAGAAGGAGTTGAGCTGAAAGGTGAAGCTCTCGATTTACCGGTCAATCTACGTTCCGACTCTCACCTATGGTCATGAGCTTTGGGTCATGACCGAAGGACAAGATCTCGGATGCAAGCGGCCGAAATGA